>WYDF02144157.1:0-22753 GCA_009867245.2 Adranes taylori
ATTGAGCTAACGGGCACTTAATCGAAGACACAAATAATTTTTAATATGTATATGTTTTCCGTATCTATTAAGATAGGCAACTTATATATCAGGATTTGTATTGCCACATGTTTTGTGTCTTCGAATAAGTGTCCGTTAGCTCAATTGGAAGAGCAATCGGCCGGCAATCGAGAGGTCCGGGTTCGAGTCCTGGACGGAGTAAACATTTTTTCGAGACACGAGTAATTAGAAATTTTAATTTCATAATTGACTCTATTAAATAATGCCAGCGTGGAGGTTTAACCACGAAACATCAAATATTGAATTTAATTCTTTTGTTCAAGTGTTGAAGCAATAAAATTATATAATAAAGTTCTTAGATGTAACGGTTTTATAATTCCAAATGAATTTTACGTAAATTGCATTACTCTTTATATTCGATACTAAAAATAATCAATTAAGGTTATAGATGTTAACTTATAATGGAAAAATTAATATAGTTTTTTTTTGTACTAAGTTTGCGCAAATTTGTTTTTAAGCTTTGTTTTCACATGAATGCACTTGAGTAATATATCTTCAATATTATTCTTTGAACAATTAAAAATTTAAGTAATAAAATTTCATTTGACTATTAGCTGGAATTTTATCCATTATGCACCATATACTAGAGCTGTTTGATTAGTGTGGTGAAACTATGAGACTGTATTGATTTTGATAAAATGGCTTCGCTACTGCTAAGCGTCATACTTAGCTTCGTTAAAAATCCCGTAGAAGCTAACACGCACGTTTTAAAGCTGTGATGAGCTGAGTGTTCCCTTGGTTATCAATGTACATTGTCTTGTCTCCAGAGTATATCTATCAATGGCTATTTTCCAATTAGTATTTATTTTACAAATTCTGTATGTCGCAATGATATATTCCCTACGGACATTTGATACGAACATAGTCCCGGAAGTTCCAGACCTGACGTATAGATGAAGCTTGTTGTTTGAAAAGAATTACTATGATAGAAACTACCATCCTTATAATACTTAAGTTTGACGTTTAACGACGCCACATTGTTTAATATTTGTTTGTTAGCTATCCGTAGTGAACGCTGTCATTTAATTTGTAGACATGGAAAAATTGGTCGTCGTTATGTGATACTATACTTTCATTTGAAAGGCCTCCATCCTACCAATAACAAAGTGGAGCTAGATTCTACTTTGGGGGAATCTGCACCTTCGTTTGCAACAGTAAACGAAGGGGTGCCACGAATATTAGGTGGCTGAGTTTAAATGAGGCCGTAAGACCTGCCGCGACGAACATCGGAGTGATCGACCAAATGAGGGAACCTCGCCAGAAACGGTGAAGTCCATCCACAAAATGATATTGAATGATCGTCGACTGAAAGTGCGCGAGCTAACAGACAATGCAGGTATTTCAAAAAGTGCTGTACATTGCATGTTGACTAAAAATTTGGGCATGAGAACAATGGAACAAAAACAGCTTCGTGAGAATGTTTCAATTGAGTGTTTGGCGAAGTTTCACAGCAATTAAACTGAGTTTATGCGTCGATTCATGACCATGGATAAAACATGGGTCCATCACTTCACATCTGAGACGAAGGAACAGTCAAAACAATAAACTGAAAAAGGAAAATCGTCTCCATAGAAGGCGAAACACAGTTTCATCTGCAGGTCAAGGTCATGGCGTGAGTTATTTGGAACGCGCGTGGGATAATTTTTATTGATTATCTTCAGAAAAAAAAAAATCAAGGCGAGTATTGACAAAAAAGAACTTTTTGTTTCATCAAATCAATGTATCACTTCACACATCCATTATCAGCTTGTCCAAAATCAATAAGATTGGGTTCCAATTGCTTCCACACATACTCTATTCGCCAGTATTAACCCATTCGGATTATTTTCCGTTTCCAAACTTGAAAATATGGTTCGGTGGTAAAAGATTTGCCAACAATGAAGAGGTGGAATCTGCGGTTGATGGATATGTTGAGGAGCTCGACAATTCTCACTATAAACAGGGTGTCGAAGCTTTTGAACATGGGCGGACATATGTCTTTCCAACTTTCTTTCTTAGATCGGGTACTTCTGGGACTACCCTTGATCAGAAGTACCTTCAAAGAAAATAATTAGAGGAACAGAAATTTTAGATGCAATTTGTTTGATCTGAGAACCGTAGGGTAATTATGACAGCGTAAATCGTATGTGGTTAGGAAATTATTTTCCTCACAAATATTTTTAGAACCTCTATTGGATAGTCCTTAAAAAATAAAACTGTGAACCATCCTCCAATTTTTCATGACTAGAAATTTCTAGACTCTATCTAACATAACCAAATTAATATTAAGGATAATGTTTTTTCCGTTTCAATATACAAATAAAATGTATGAATCTAAATTAATTTAGACACTGCATAGCAAAACTTATGTAAGAAAATGATCAAGTATAAGAATAAAAGAAACATGCTGATTTTTATTGCTGCAACAAAATTTAGCAAATGGACTAAGTCATGATATTGCACAATTCATAATCAATCATAACTCATAGTATAACGGCACACCAAATAAATTTGAAAGTGCTCTTCGCTTATAATCTCATGATTAATGGATATCGCACTTATATAGAGAATTGTTACATCATAAAGTTTAAGTGTAATGCATTTTTAATACACACCATTATAACACATTCTCATATTTTTTTCTTTGATTGCTGTATATCTGATGTCATAATTTTATACTAATAAATTATAAGTATATACTTTAATACAAATATTGGACAAGTTAAGAAGAACTTTATATAAAAAAAATCGTAATTATGTTTCTAACGCCGAGACTAGAATCAAATGTCTCATCAATGCAGTAATGAAGATAATGATGCAACTGTAACAAACTCGTGATTACTTATAAAATAATATTTGAAATTTTTAATGCCACTTAGACATTGTTTAATTCTTTAGAAGCGCCCATAATGCATGTATGATCCTTTAAAATACTTTCTCATATTACGTAAATACAATGCGAAACAAGACTACTCCATAGCATCGTCATAATATTTACTAGGCAATTTTATGTTTACGTTATGTGCTTTGACGCCTAAACCGTTGTACGTGCTTAAAAATCGCGCAAAAATCCTTCATCAATTCAGTTTTCGTAGTCGAGATGTTGTCCACAAATTTGATTATCATATTCCTATAATTGGTCAGAACAATATTTTGTACGTGAAGTAATGTTAACTATTTGTAAGTGGTGTTCTCAGGAAAATTCACTAACATCATTATCCGTTTTTCAGAGCCAATCTATATGAACATTGCATGGTTTCATCGGTTAGTGACCAACTCAAAATACTTCAATCTAAATATCATCTTAGGCATTTACGAGGAAAAACCCTATAATCTATAACACTCTCAGATTAGCCTTCGACGATCTCAGATGCTCTCTTTGAACATGCGTAACGCGGGAGAATATGGGCTCCGCATTAAATATGCCAATAATATTTTGTTGCCTGAACCAACATTACATCAAAAGAATAATTTAGTTGTACTCAAACCCAAAATAATTCACATAAAGCTATTCACAATCGGAACAGCCCGATGACATTATCACCAACACAATAAATCTTCAAAGGAACATAGTTTACTTTTCATTACGTTAGCTACTAAAATGTAGATTCACATTTCACTCAATCCGGTTGCTATAATTATTATACTGGGTGTCCACTTATATTTTCCCCTATTTTAATTGCCTATAACTTCTGAACGGTTCAGGATAGAAATAGCCGCTTCTCACTAGGTCGTTTCATTTAGAACAAATTTTTTTTAATAGATTGAATTTTTTTATCGATTTCGATTACGTCACATCAAAAATGGCAGATTTTTGACAATCTTTTTGTTGACTTTTTTTAATGGAACACTCAGTATATTTTTCTCTAGTTTGTAAGGACGTTTGTACAGAAGCCTTCACCTATCCAGCAAAGTTTTTCAAAATCGGTTAGCAAATGACTGAGTAAAACATTTTTAAAGTGACAGATGCAAAGTAGAAATCACATAACAGAACATCAATTTGCTTAGTTCTTTTAATCACAGCAGGTTTAAAAGATGAAGATGCCTATTATACCTTATGGTTGAAATACGTATATGCTCTAGTCCGCTTTTTAAGCTATTTGATAGTTTATAATTTGATTGTTTAGAAATTGGTAATAGGTACTTAGAAAGTGACTAACTCATGCAAAAACATAAACATAAAGCTGTTACCTTTTAAAGTAATTCTATATACAATTTTCATTACAGATTTTTTTTAGTTTATTAAAATGCGAGTGATAGTTCATTTCATTGTCAATGTGACGTCCTTCTTGATGAATAGAGTTGTTACATCGTAGATATAAATTTGTAAATGCCTTTTGTAGCATATCTTCGATAATGTTGTTAAACGCCTGATGAATATTATTCCTCAATTCTTCCAAATTTTGTGGTCCAGGATTATAAGCTAGAGATTTTACGTATCCCCATACAAAAAATCGGGAATTGTTAAGTCAGGTGAATTAGGAACCCATTCTATTGGACCACTTCTACCAATCCAGGTGTCACCAAATTGATTGGAAACGGAGTATCTGGCAATTAAGGAAAAATGAGGAGAGGAAAAATAGGTTTCATTTCTATTAACATTTAACTGGACGTCCTGATCTAACTATGGATAGAAAAATCATTCTAACATGTCTGTATAGTTTTTTTCCATTTACCATTTTTCTTCGCTGAAAGAATGGTCCATAGATTTTATTTTGGTTAACTGCACACCACACATTTATCTTCGGTGAATCTCTTTCATATTCTTGAAATTCGTGCGGATTTACTTCCGACCAAATTCTACAATTATGTCTATTAACAGCTCCACTCAAATGAGACGTGGCTTCATGAGACATTATTAAATTGTAGTTTCGTACATTTCTCATAAGATCCATTAATGTTTCACACATAAGAAAACGCTTTTCGAAGTCCCTCTCGTTCAATTTCTGAACAGTTTGAATTTTATAAGGTTTTAATGTGAGTACTTGCATAATTTTATGGATCCGTAGTTTTTTAACTGTGGAATCAACTTCTAATTCATTTTGAAGTGGTTGGTTGTTTATTAAAATGTATGCAGAAATGTCTTTCCGTTAAAGTCACCGATTTCGTTTCAGCAAAATAAATTACAACTTTTGCTTTTTCTATGTCTGAAAACACCATTTCACTTAAAAACACACAACAACAATGATAGAAAATATGCAAAGTTGACATTTACATAAAACTTCCAAAACCTGCTATGGTTAAAAGAACTAAGCAAATTGATGTTCTGTTATGTGTGATTTCTACTTTGCATCTCTCATTTTAAAAATGAGTTACTCAGTCATTTGCTAACCGATTTTGAAAACCGTTACATTGCTGGATAGGGCAAGCTCAGTTCTTTCAAACTAGAGAAAAATATACTGGTGTTCCCTTAAGAAGTCAACAAAAAGATTGTCAAAAATCCGCCAAAAAATAAATTAATAACTCTTTATCTTCTTCCTCATCACTCATTTTTATCTCCTTGATAATTTTCCCCATCATACATTTTCCCTCTATACCCCCTCCTAAACAAAATCCTACATTATTCACTAATCTGCACTCTTCTTCATTCAATTTAATTTCCATACATTTACTTGCCCAATGTTCCCACTTTTCCTTCCATATCGCAGATATCCGAGACATTTTTTCTTTTCTTTTCATCCAAAATCTATTTCCTCTCTCTTCACTATCACACCTAAATCTAGCAATCATCCTTTTTTCCTCAATTTTGGCGTCAGTTTCCATATATCCAGATATACCTATCTTTCGTATTTCTAATACGTTCATATTTCCTATTGTATCTACTACTCCTGAACCTCACCAAAATAAAGAATTAAAACTGGATATTTCCATGTAACTCCATATATTTAATACGTTTAACAACCAAAGCCTTCAGCCGGTAGAAGGTGACAATTTACACACAGCTACGAGGATTGAATGTTTTTACTTGACATGTTTCGGAGAAACAATTACCCCTTCTTCAGAAGAACTACAGCATATCTTTATGCCACTGTGACAAAATTAATGTGTCATTAATTTTGTCATAATTAACATTTTTCTTTTGAAAAATATTATAAAATGTAATAAATTAATATATACATTTTTAATCCTTTAGTAGCAAAAGCTACTAAGATGTTTTAGGTAATATTTACTATTTTCTTTTAAATTTTGTGTATGCCATGACTAAAATCATACTCTTTAGTCACGATCTTAGTCATGGCGTACACAAAATTTAAAAGAAAATAGTAAAAATTTTCTAAAACATCTTAGTAGCTTTTGCTACTAAAGGATTAAAAATGTATATATTAATTTATTACATTTTATAATATATTTTAATTTTTCAAAAAGAAAAATGAAACACATTAAATAGACATGCTGAAGTTCTTCTGAAGAAGGGATAATTGTTTCCCTGAAATATGTCAAGTATAAGCGTTCAATCCTATCACTATTCACCGGCTGGAGGCTTTGGATGTTAAATGTATTAAATACATGGAGTTTTAGGAACACTTTGTTTTAATTCATTGAAATGTGGACTCCAACACTGAAAAGTACAAAACACCAATCTTTCTTGCATTTCGATGTCATTAATTCTCATTTAAACCTTTATACCCTCAATCTGATGACACATTTTCTTTCACCATCTTTCACTCGACTACCCTTTCCTTTCGTATGCTTTGTTTCTATCCCACTCCCATTCACCAACTTTCGCTTCTTTTCTTGCATCATTCCAGGTAGCCCTATTTACGGTAGCAAGTATAATTGAAATATTATAGCAATTGCTAGCATATCGAGTATATGAAATGTATCAGAGATGAATTAAAAAAAGTTGAAAGTCATGAATGATTGAGTGGCGTTGAAGAGGATCACGTAAATATAAATATTACACATGGTCCTTGCAACATATTATACCTCGCAAATCGAATTGATTTCAAAATTATTGACAAACTATATTAAAATTATAAAAAAGTATCTAATTTCGTTTCAGAAGATATTTGGATATGTAGAATAATCAACACCGAGTAGGATAATTTTACAAGAATTTGTGAAGTTTAAATGTTGGAATGAGGGAATAAAGAAGTTAGTAAGGTTATGGCTATGTGAAAAAGGCTATATTGGATGAGAATGTGCGATTAATAAAAATCGTTTATTTGAATAGACTGGAGGATCAAAGAGTGGGTAGATGTTTGAATGAACGGTAGAGGAAGAAAGTTTATGAAAGAATAAGATGGTCTATGGAAAGATGGTTCGAGAAAGATGGCGTGTAATGTGGACGATGTTGTAAACAAGACGACATTGTAAATCAAGTTGAGATAAGAATGCATGATATTAAGATGCAAGAAAGATGGAAAAAATTTAGGAATGAGATATATAATAGGAAATGTTTTAGTATAATAAATGGTGACGGAATGCCAGAGTATGACAGCAGATGTAAGCGAAGAAATATTGCGCGATTTAGTGAGGAAAGGGGAAACAGGTATTGAGTAGATGAGAGGATATATAGGATATGTGGAAGAGATGAGGAAAGGTGGGAGCATTGGGTGAATGCATGTATGGAAATGAATTGGAGTGAAGAAAGGTGTTTGGCGGGGAATATAAGAATGTATAGAGATAAAAGGTATAGAGATAATGGACAAAAATTATTAAGGAGGAAAGAGAATTGAGGGAGAGAAATAAAGTAAAGGAGCCCTATCTTTTCTTTTGGGAGGAAAAGTAGGAGGTACGAGAAGTTTTGGAGTTGATTTATTATATATAATTATTTATTATATATATTATCTAGAATTGTTTTATTATCTATACTAGCTATAATTGAAGTTGTTTTATTATTGTAAAATTTGTTATTGTAGGAAAGAATATTGTTATGTCACATATGTTCAAAGTTATGCCAATAAAGGTTTTTCGATTGATTATTAGATTTATGCTAATTTAAAATTTGCTTTGAAGTTAATCTTTATTTATATGAACCTATTTAATTATTAATAATTACAGTTAGCATAATAATGAACTTTTTGCATACATTTCGTATCTCGTATATGTACGCTTTATGTGAAATTTTTTTATATACAGCTATCAAAGTGATAAAACCGTTTAAATGCCTCTTATTGAGGACGTCGTCCGTACTTAACATTTAGAACTTTTTAGTTAGCATATTATGAGTTAAATTTAGATAATTTGCATGATGTAATACTAAAATTCTACAGTACTTTCCGTATTAATTTAGCGTCAAGAAAATTACGAGGTCGTTGTCTTGCTTGAAATAAAATTACAAATTTACTTTTTTTGTTTGTAAGAAACTAATATACATTGTTGTATTTTGACTGTCTACAAAAATGAAATTTATATCGCTCATAATAATAATAAATTGTTTTTGATATGATAATCCAAAATTAGTTCCACATTAACATATAATGGTGTAATTAAAATGAAATCTTATCAATTCTACAAATTAGACGCGAAGGAAAGTTACCTAAACTATTTCAATGTTTTATTGACCATATACGATTACGAACACAATATAAAACTTCATATAAAAATAATAAAAAATTTATAACGTAAGAATTATGTGTTTCTGTAATCAATTTTTACTGGTAAATAAATAAATTTGAAATATTTCATATGCTCTTATTAGGATGTGTAAAAATGGAAAAATTTATTTCCTTGGGTTAATAATAATAATAATAATAATAATAATAATAATAATAATAATAATAAACCTTTATTGGCATAAACAAACAAACTACATTACAGTTCTTTTTACAATTACAAACCATTATCTCAGTTAATTCTAATTAATCTAATAATAATAGTCTATTTAATAATTAATCTAATTTATCTACAGTGACACCCAGAAAAAAATCCTGCAAAAAATCCACTAACTAATCCTGCCCCCTCAAAATCCCCCCCCCCTTATATCCACGCTCCTACCTTTCTCCGCCCTGAATACACTATATGTCCACCCTTTTACTTGCAATCTCACTCAATTTTATTCAATATCTTCATTCCAATCCTCTTGGCCCATCCTCCAATTTTCCCTCAGGATCCCTTATTGTTTCCATGATCCCTAAACCTTCTCCCTCAAGCCCCTTTCTTCATCTTTCCATTCAATGCCACTTTCCCTTTAACTCCCTCTACCTAATCCCCCAGGGATGAAATGACCTGATATGCTGATTCCTGAAAAGGGTATTCGTTCGTCCTCGAATGAGCTAGAACTTCAGGATAAACCAAGCCATGGAGGAAAGAGTATTAGAAAAACTGAACGGCGGGGATTTTACGGCTAGTACCATTTTCCGCATTTCATTTTCCATCTTACTCGATCATCCCCGTTCAGTTTTTCTAATACTCTTTCCTCGATGGCTTGGTTTATCCTGAAGTTCTAGCTCATTCTAGGACGAACGAACCCCCTTTTTTGTCCCATAAGTATACCAGGCGTGAATTCTTCTTAGCAAGATTTCGTCCCCCATCCACTTTAGGTGTCCATTCCTAGAACTAGCTGTCCATACCTAGAACTAGGTATCTATACCTAGGGGTCTATATAGAGAACTTAGCTATTGGCTGAGATAGATGAATTCTAACATTGTAGAATTCTAATTTACTTATTTTTTATTCGTAGATTTAATGTTGATTGAATATTTGAAAATTTATTATAGCGCTTTAAGATTAGACCAATTAATGGCTTCGATACTTCTCGATGACCAAAAAGAAATTGATTAGGTCTTACTTCAGAAATAAACTTTGGACTAGCGCGAAAAGGTTCTCGTAACACACCCAAAGACTACAATTCAAAAATTGCGTCTAAGGGTGGCTCCTTTTATGCGAATTTTCACTTGTGCAGTGGCGTGTTGCCTAAGCCGATGGCTTTCGACGGCGTCTGCCGCAGAAATGGCGGAGTTTGAAAGAAGCCACTGCTTCAAAATGTTTAGGAAGGTTATATTTCCGACCAATCAAAAGTTTGTTCCTGAGACGTTAAGAAAATTAAGGATCAAAGTTGCATTATTTTGTTGACGGTTATCTCGTACAAATGTAAGTAGTGGTAATTTCCAACCGGTGTTGGCTCGTATCAGCGGTGGAAATAGTAGCTTGATGCGGTCAAAATCTCAAACTATGCATAGAAAATGCCTTCTGTTTAAATACATGCATTTATCATCCGATCAGATTTGTTGAAAGCCAAAATGCTAAAAACTTACTCATCATTCAGAAAATGTGGTGGGTGAAATACTTGATGCGATTCTTGTCAAAACACATATTCACCGACGAAATCAGTTAACCCGTAATTTTAAAATGATAAAAAGAAAGAAATGTCGTTGCCCATATTCGAGACGCAAAAAAATCTCCTGAGTGCCGTTGTCGTTTTATGACCTGCGGTGAGCATCAAAGCTTTGACGCGACATATGCTGCCTGCTTACTCATTTCGGCAACTCTATTTGATGTTTTTGTTAGATTGGGGTATACGTTCTTTGGGAGCTGTGATCTTTTAACCGACCTTCTGGATTTTATGTTAACTTATTAAGATTATATTTGATAATTTATATTTTATTCTTGATTTAACTAATTTGCTATGATATTGATTGGTTGATTGGTTAGGTTGTATATTATATTATATTTAATTGTATATTATATTTCTTTGTTGAATTAGATTAGTCAATTTAAATATATTGTTAGAGGATTTCTCATTCAATTTATGATTTATTAAGGCATTGCTTATTGCGATTATTAATTAATTAATTGAATTAATGAGAATCCTATATCAATATTTACTATCCTTCTAAGTTTGGATTTAGTTCCCCGTGTCATTAGACAATTGGATTTAGGTCTCCGAAAAAGCGGAAAGCGAAATTGTGCGCGCCGTAGGAAAATACAGTGATAGAGAGCTTTGTGGGTAGGTGAATCCAGGATATAGGACGTTATAGTTACATTAGATGCATGTATTCACGTTAAGAAAAGAAATTGTTTTCAGCAACACGCGCCAAGAAAACGCTAATATCATATAATATAGAGAATACATCAAGTTATGACTAAATTTAATGATTGTTTACTTTGTTGTAGGTAAGAATATTTTAGCAATGCAATGATCTATCTGTTTTTAAATATACTTTTTCTTGTTACAGTTTTTCAATATAAAACAGCTTAAACATGTTTGTTACTTTTTTCAGCGATTTTAGTATTGTCGGGCATGTCTAAATACATGTTCGTTTGATAGGGGTTAATAATTCTACAATAACAAATAACTATTGCTATGTTCGAATTGAAACTTTAGAAACTTCTTATCGAAGTCACTTGGTATTCCGTCTGCCCATGTATTCCGCCTCACCTATTCAAAAAGCGACATGCTAGGTGTTGTATGCGTTAGGTTGATGTATCCAAATAATAAATAAGAAATATATTTGGCTATTTGGCACTTTAAACATTTCAAAATAAATCTTTTATTTGAAGTTTCAGGCTACCAACAAGTAAAAGAGCTTACCGAAATGAGAAACTTTTTTTTATAATAACAATTATAGCTTTGACACATTAAGGAGTCACACTGTATACATACATTTGAGATGGAAGAAGAGCACAAGATTATAATTTCAACAGTCTGTAAGTACTTTATAAAATACGTAATACGTATAATATAACGGATTGACATAGAATGTATATGAACTATTTAATAAGTTTCAGACATAATGTATATACATTTTCAATTTATAAAATTACTTGTATCCATATATGGTATATATGTACATATCTAACCGACAAGTAATAAAAGTACAGGATACATTAACAATTTCATTTCAAATTTGTTGGCATGCTGACCCACGTTTTGCTTGATTTCACAAAGGTCAGACATATAAAGTATGTTTCAAACTTTTTCTAATGGGTGGAGTGATTCCTATCTAAACTGGAATTGTTTTAGCATTTTTATGCATGCTTGAACTTTGAAGATGTAGTTTTACGTGTTGCTACGTAATATCGATTCTTTTATGGGTCATTGAATTTAGAATAAAGATCATAAGTGGAGAAAGGCATTTCTTGATTCTAATTCTTCTTTTTATTGCATTTCTAATATACCACTTATTGAAACTTATACTTTTTATACAAAATAAAATATTCAAGAGATCTAGTTATTATTAGACTTTACTATTAGATATATACGCATAAGTACTTTCAAATAAAATAAAATAAGAGAAATATCAGTTTACGTGTATTAATATATGTAATCCAGAGGTTCCAGCTTATAACTTAAAACAGAAAATTGCCTTACATAAAATTGTGTGTAAAGAGTTGTAATGCCAGCTTACCTCTACAAGGAGAATTATTCTAAAGAAGTTTGTGTGTAAAAGGATTTACGATGGTGCTTCTATTTCTTCTCTTACTTTCTCCTCTAGCCAACTTTTCCTTCTTACCTCTGTATATGGAACTCCGTTTTTTAGAGATAGGTTATAACCAATCTCTTATTAGTTTTTGATGTTAAAGATGTGAAACTTGCTCTGAAAATTATTCTCTAGACTTTGCTATAAATTAGTAGGATATTTTGGTGTTTAGAGCTGTGTCGTTTAGAGCTGCAACAGTGGTTGTGTGAGTTAGTCATCATATTTGAATTTATCCAAAAACTTAACGGTTTCGTAATAAATAAAATTGTTGACATGTTCGGATTGTGAATTTCAATAAAATATGTTAATAGTGTTTAGTTACTATGAGTTCAAAAGTATTGTCATTGTATCTTGCTATTTGTTATAATCTAGGAGTTTCTGTCATTCTTTGAGGTTGGGTTGTTGAGTTTCTAGTTAAATGATAACTTTAGAAGTTCCGTTAAAATTAAATATTTTGTTGATGCTTGAATAGCTTATTTCCGCTATAGTTATGTAGGAGAATGTTTTTGTATATCATTTAGAGTTGTACGAATGCTACCTTGCAATATTAACTTATTCCAGAAAAGTTGAAATGAAGGAAAATGTAAAAAATGAAATTTACTTTGCAATTATCCTTTGGTTACATTAATTGCAGGAACTTTAGGATAAAATGTTAAGAATAGGTTTTAACACGATCAATGACAAAGAAGTGTTTTGGAATGGATTTTGTATTGGTCGGATTGATGAACAAAAATAGTCAACACGGAAGAGTGATTAATTCGTTAATTAGTAAATAAAGTGGTGAATGGTGATGCTAAATAAAATGGAAAATAAAAGATAATTAAGATATGAAATAAATAAAAATAAAATAAATCTTTATTGGCATCAAACCGTTTACAAATTACAACTTAAAATTATGTTTCATGACATCTCATTATATTACATAAACGAAATGAAATGATATGGGAACCATTTTTCTCCATTGTTTTTCTTCCCATATTTTCCCTGATATTACCCTATTTTTACTTTTCCGTTCTATTTATCTCCTGCACTGTTCTCGCCATTTCTCAATTCTTTTTCCTCCCTGTATACACCCTCCAGTTTCTTGCTTCCTTCATTTGCTCATCCGTCCATCCAAACAGTTCACATTTATTCATACAGTGCTCTCACGTTTCCTCCCTTCCTCCACACACCCTATAACATCTTTTGCTTTCTTTCATCCAAAATCTATACCATACTGCCACACCTAAACCTAGCAATCATCTTCTTGTCTTCCATACACCTATTAGATTCCAATTCTGGCGTCGATCCTACTACCTCTATTTCCTTGTACTTTCTATTATACCGACTTATCCTTATCTTCTTTTTCCTTTCTTGCATTTCCACATCTTTCATCATTATCTCCACTACTTTTTCACAATCTCCATCTTCCATCATCCTACCATATCATTTTCTCAACGAGCACCCACATATCTCATACACTTTCTTTCGCACCTTCATCCGTTTATTCTCTGCCTCTCCTAGCACACATATATACCTTCCTCACAATTCTTTCCATCTTCCATGCCATCACACTGCTTTCATATTTGATCATCTTCTTTACCCCCCTTTAACCAACACTTATACCAATTAAACACAATCTCATGAGGGGCTGACTTATCCACTCTCAAAATCCTTTTCAAGTACTTTACTGTCATCCTTTCTATCCCCTCTCTTTCTTACACTTATCGCCCATACTTCTGCTTCATACAATATTATACCTTACACACACCCATCAAGAATCCTTAACCTCATTTTTACCGAATCTCCAAATCTTGTCTTCCACACGTTCCCTAACCTTTCTGCCGCTGTTCTTTCTTTCTTCACTGTCATCTTCACATATTCACATTCAATTCCAGTCCGACTCAGCATATATCCTAAATACTTAGGATATATGTCCATATATCCTAAATTTCCTAAAACTTTTTCAAACACTCAATCGCCCTTTCATTCATTTCAAACACAATTTTCATACTATCCCTCCCCTCTTTCTTGTATACCATCACTTTAGTTTTTTCAACATTTACCTTCCTCTTTTACCGATATATCTATTCACTATCTATTATATCTTTCATTTCTTCTCTACCCTCTATACACACAATATCATCCGAAGAACCGAGTGACTGCCCATTCTTTAACACACTCTCCAAAGCTGAGACATATAATATATATATTAAACAAACTTGCGCTTAGTGGACACCCTTTCCTAACTTCCCTTTCAACCTTGAACCATTCTCGCTTTTTTTCCATTAATTCCTTCCTACATTTTTCTACCCAGTCTTTCAGCTTTACATTCACCACCTCTACCCTCCTGCATTTCCTTCCATTATCTCTTAAGAATCTTCAGATCTCTCTGTCCGTCCTTAACCCATTAAACCCCATTAATCCCCCTCACTTCTTCTTCCTTTCCTCTTCTTTCGACGTTATAAAATTAAGTTATAAAATTAGTGGCTTCAACGTGTTAAGCCAAGTGGAATTTATTATTTTTTGGGGAAATTATTGGACGATGTCTGGGATCCAGTGAATTATGTACTGGCGTTTAATTCTGGTCGAGAGTCCAGTGTAAAATTATATTTTTAGAAGTGATTATTTTTGGTATACTTTTCCATTTCGTCACTACATCAAACTTATCAGTTACGAAAAAGTTACGGTTTGGTAGACCAGTGTAGGCTATGAGCCCGCAGAACGGTTTTTTAATTTTCTTTTTTTTTAAATCCAATATAGCGGACAGGAGCCATTTTTTTACCACGTTTGAAGCTTAACAAACTGTTTGAAATATCTCAGGAACGATAAAAGATAGAACATTCGAATAAACTTTATTATATAAGCTACATAAAGGCTCGTCGATTTTGTATGAGACAAGTTTTTCCAAAATCAGAATTTAATATATATACAGGGTGTTTTTTGTTTTGCTAACTTTAGGGTTCATTTTCTCAAAAAAAATCGCAACATTTTCTTATGTCGAAAGTTCCTTTAATACTTAAGTGAATAAGCGAGTTTAAAAACTTGCACGTCATAGCACAGGAGTAATTTGACCTTGAAGAAAAAGTGTACTACCCTAAATATCTCGGTTCCTATCAATGCTGACAAAATAAAACTTGGGGAGCGTATGTAAGACCAAGGAACCTCAATTCTGCCAGTATGAGCATCTGAATATACTCAACCAATTTTGAGCAATAAATTTTTTTCAAAAACTCTTTACAAACACCCTGTATATTTTCTTATATTTTGGTAGCCCTTCCGATTTGCTTTACAATGATACCACATATGATGGGACTAGCTGTCATAATTTCAAAGATATGACCCTTAATAACTTAAAAGTTTGCCGCCAACTTGTCGCCATGGCAACCGACATCCAACAATCATATTATATACAAGTAAAAACACGAAATACAATATATATGCAAAGTTACAGGAAAAATTATTTTACGCTGTATGAGACATTTAAACTGCTTTCGCATTTGAACAAATGTTGTTATAAGTGGCGGGTACACATTATAATTTTTGGAGAAGCTCCAAATGATTATTTTATTGAGAAATTCAGTTTTAAAATTAGAAGACTGAAATTTCGCTCGCATATAGTATATTTTATTATGCCTCGAATGAAATTAATGCCATCCCCGCAAGTGGTCTAGAGCGCGATGTTGCCACATTTAAAATTTTACAAACTTATTGATATATTTCAGGAACTAACGAACATAGGGCACTTGAATAAACTATATTCTTTAGGTCAGAAAAAGCTAGCTCAATTTTATTTGAAACATTATTTTCTAAAATTACAAACTAAAACATGTACAGGCTGTTTTTGTTTTGTAAAGTTTGCGATCGATTTACTTGAGACCGCCGCCAGACTACATTAAATATCTCGGTTCCTATGAAAGTTGAAAAAAAAATTGGGGAACAAGTGTAAGACACGAAGAAAGAGTGACTCATAAGCGGTAGTGGGAAAAATTAAGACAAATATGTCAGGAGACCACGCCAAAGCGGACAAATTTATAAGACCAAGGCAGTCCGGCGTGCTTCGCACGTTAGAATGCTCTTTTAGAAATTAGCCGAAAAGAGAGTCAAAAGGGATCGTAGGCCATGCCAAACCAGACAGCTCAGCTGTCCGCGCCGTAGGCAAATACGGGGAAAATGTGAGTTAAGAGGGGCCATAGACCGCGGCAAAGCGTACTGCAAAAAGCTGTCCGCGCCGTAGGCAAATATGACGATCGGGGAATTCATGAGAAGGCTGATTCATTGTTTAGACTAATGTTGTTTAGTTTGCCCTAAATACTATTGTGCTAATTGAATTTAATAGACGACTTAAAGGCTGACTAAACTAGCAAGTTCAACTTTTGTTTTATGCAAGATATAACAAAATGTAGGACTTCCAGTATATGAAATATGAGGTGGCGATCACGTCCATGAATTTTTTACAATAAGAACATACGCCAATATTTAGATTTCGATACTATAGACGGTCTCCTTATTCAAGTGGATTTTAATTTAGAACTTAATTTTATAGTCGCATTTCAAACAATTTTATGTGATTTATGTGATGATACCACATAATGTTATTCCATTTTAATATGTAAGTAGAATAATATTAAGAAACACTTTTTTTTGAGCAATGAAAAATATGTTTCGGTCATAATTAAATTGATTAATGTTGTAAATTAAAACTTTTTAACTTAGATGTGTGAACGTGTACATCTTCCAAAATCTTCAATAAAAATTATTTATCCAAATGACGTAGGGATCTTGTATTTTACGTAAATTAAAAACCCCTTAATCCCTTAACCCTTATTAATTATTTCTTCGGTTTTAATTTAATTTTTGCTTTCATGATTGATATAATAAATATAAACACAACATACACTTGTAAATAATTTATATTTAGTTTAGATGATTTTTGGATACAAGTATTTAAATAAAATAATATTTTTAATTAGTTCTTTCAAAAAGTAATTAAAAAACTATTTTCATTGCTCATTTTGAATGTAATTTTCCAAGTTATAAAAGTAACCTTGAAAATTGATTGTGCAAAAAATTTTTTACTTATTATATTTCTAGCTTTGTTTGCCAAATTAAAGGTGATAACAGAAAATAAAAACTTTACGCAATAATAAAATATTGTATATGACGTTAACATTGACAATTAATGAAATGGAAGCCATTATGGATATAAATGGTCCATTTCTTCAATTTAATTTGCGTCATATAATTTTTATTTCATTAATATATTTGTAAGCAATTTATATTTTAAGCTAAATTAATTATGCAAATGAGAGGTTCTTATCTATATATGAATTTACTTTATGAAAGCAATGATTTGGATATACATAATTCATGCTAAAATTTTATTATCAAGTGACGTAGGAATTTATTTTCTTATTAGGAATGTTTAATGATCACATGTTAAAAATTAATCATATGTACCTACCATGAGACAAAGTAGGTACATATGAATTTAAAGAGAAGGCCAAAGGCTCGGACAACTTGGCCAGCAAAGGTTACCCAAGGACATGCATCCCCGACTTAATGCTAACGCAGTTCCAGGAAGTCTAGAGCGAACACCGTGTGACTCGCCCATGAGTGCAAGGGGTTTTAGGGCCGCCGAGGCGCGGAAAGCATAATTAAATTGATTAATGCTTGCTAGTTGGCCAAGCGGCTCTCAGTCGCGACATCAATCCCCCACCACGTAAATAAAAAAAAATTGAGCTGGAATAACTAGAATAAGCAAAATTACTTCCTTCAACTTTTTGACTGAAAGATCAAACCCAGCCACATTTCTATATAAACATTACACGCCCTAAGTCACACTGATTGCAATAAATTCTTTATTTTTATCGTGCAGCTTCGCAAATAAATAAAGACTTTCCGCGCTTAAAAAAGTTACAGATTTTGGGTCACATGCTGCGATTCACGACAAAATACTGGCATTGTTTGAAATGTTCCTTTGCGTTGCAACAGGCATATGTCGAATATGCTGAAGAGAGCTCTTAATATCGATTTCAGTTGAGGCAACGTGTTTTCCCATTATATGTAGCTTCAAGAATAAAATAATCCTTGAGGCGAGAGCATGACGGTTGTGTTCTTTGACTTCGTTTGGTCAGTAGTACCTCGAAATTTTGCACCAAAGTCCGAAAATAGGATGTACGATCCATGAAACTGTAACAAGTATTTCTAGAAGCTTGCACGTTGTTTACTATAACAGAGAATACAAACAAACGGGTTATAATTAATGAGAAAGAACATAAGGTAAAATACCAATTAACTGATGCAGGTGCAGTAACTAGCCATTGTGCTATATATTCCGTGATGTGTTTCAACAAATTACCAAAATTGAGGGACCACTGGTCAAGTAAAAGATGTATGGGTAATTAATTTATTTCTCATTTCAAATTTGTATGTAAACGATCCAGATAAACCTGCAGATGCTAAGAGGACATTGTATAGACCCAATGATTGAATATCTAAAATGAACGAATGTAGACAACACAGTTGTCGTCAGTCAGTTGATGAGAACATGACTCGATTCAAAGACAGATCCAATCTGAAGCAATATATGCCGATGAAGCCCATAAAATGCGGGATCAAGATATAGGTAAAATGAAACTCGAATACAGGATATATTTATGACATGAACATATTTGCTGGGGCAGAAACAGTAGACCAAGAAGGAACGCTGAGAGAAAGAAATATTTTGAAGTTATCTGAAACAATGCAAGAACCAGATGTAGTTTAATATACTTTAAATGTAGTTTTTTGGAGGTGAAGTGTCGATCTATATCGATCAAGTCGACAGTGACAGAACCGATGCCAATAGATAGCGGGTCAATCGAGGACTCCATTGTGTTCGCCTGGTGCTTTTCGAGACGATTTGAACGTCTGCCAGTTTCAAAGTTTCACGGATAATTTAATGCATCCCCATATGATAAGATTTATCTGGAGATGGAATCTTCTTCTCCAATCAATAGATTTTCGGCTTTTGATTTATCATCCACTGAATCGAAACCGACGATATACTGTAAAAATTGATGTAGTTCTGGATGTGAACTAGGCCTTGCGGTAACTTCTGGTAGCGGTAGAATAATTATAGTATCTAAATCAACCATCGGATATTATCCGAATATATATCCGATTCTATTGCCCACTTCGCCAATTTATCCCATTCTTCACGAGATTTCCCATAGATACTGAGTTGTAGCTCAGCGTTTTAATGACTAAAAAAGTTTCGATACAATTTTTAGTTCTCACAAATTATCAAATTTGCTGCAATAGGTACGGCAAGGCAATAGCTTCCTAAAATTATTACGTTCTTTCGGTAGGTAAAGGAGACTCCACATTTTTATGTAATAAAAACACAAAAGATACATATAAAGATGCAAAAGAAGTGTTGCGGCTGAGTAATTGTTAATGATGATACTGCACTTGTAAAGCGGAAGTACAAGAATGGGGAAAATTCGACGTGGTCTGCCCAAAAAGAATTGGCTTTTACAACCAATATATGGGTGGAATTGATGTTACCGAGCTGTTACCGAGCAAATGTCTACTTTATATGATATAAAAAAAAATCTGGCAAATGCTGGAAGATTAATTACAGAATGGTACTGATGTCATCCGTCAACGGTTGGATTATATATAAAGAAGACGGTACATAGAAGGAACTCTTTTTTGATTGTTGGCAGAATTTGCGAAGAAATTGGATGAACGGGGAAAGAAGATTAGAAGGATCAAGCATAGACGACGTTCTTTCGGTTGACGTTCTAAAGCACGGAAACAAATGTTTGACCTGGGAAGCCATTTGCCACTCTTTGGACCGACAAAAAGGCGCTGTGGACATATTGAAAAATAACAAAACAATATTGTCCAAAATGCAATATACTATTATGCAATAATTGTTTTACCCCTTTTCACACCTAGTTAACTAGTCACACCTAGTTAACTAAACACAAGGTTGTTCATACCGGCTGTTAAAATATTTACAATTCGGTTTTAATTTCAGCCAGACATTTTCTCTAAACAAACAACCACAAGCTTATTCAAAGTTGCAAAAAACGGTATAAATGTTCAGAATGCGACTCTTGTTTGAAACAAAAAGGTAAATTAAATAAACACAAGAATCTCCCCCGGACTATAAAATTTAAATAAACACAATATTTACAATGCGATTTTAGTTTCAGTCGGACCGAATTATCGTATTATGTTCGGAAGTATCATTTTTCAATAATAAATAATATATATAAACGTCTAGCTTTGTCCGTCTGTCCGTCTGGCACGATTTTGATACTTATTATATCATAAGTTTGTTGTCACGTTTAGTTTACATTCAATACTAGCAGTGGCGTGCATTTAAATTTTTTTATTATGTTAGATTATATTATATAACTTAATTTTCTACTTCACTCTGTGTGAACCAATAAAATCCAAAAAAACCCATAAATTTCAAGATAGACGCATTTAGTTCTTACTATTAATAAAAGAATTCAAGTATATAATTAAACGTCTAGCTTTGTCTGTCCGTCTGTCTGTCCATTTGTCTGGAACGCTTTTGATACTTATATATAAACGTCTTGCTTTGTCTGTCCGTCTGTCTGGAACGTTGTTGATCCAAGTGAACCCAAGTTTCTTTGGGTTACGGAAAACACCGGTCGGACCAAATAACCCAAGTTTTTTTGGGTTACAAAAAAGTTAGTAGGGTCAAATCACCCAACTCCCATGGGTTAAACAAGGTAGGGGTCAAATAACCCAATATCTTTGGGTTATGGTAAAATGATGGTAGGGTAGAGGGCAAATAACACAAGTCTTTTGGGTTTCGAAAAAAGTCCCCAGGGGTCAAATAACCCAACTCTTTTGGGTTACGAAAAACGCCGGTAGGGGTCAAATAACCCAACTCATTTGGGTAAATAAAATATGGCCTGGTAATGGATAATCGTTTTACGACGGGTTATCATCTAGTCCCTTAATAAATAACAATGTGTAGTTTTATTTATTTGTTGTTACGCCCAATTTAATTTAAAAAATCCTAGCTCTACATAATATTTTTGATCCCAAAAAGAATTAGGTACAACAATAAGTCTGTAAAAGCTAGCTTAATTTAATGTCACCTTTTTTAACCGACACTGCTTCCAATTTTTATATTGGAAGCATGCGTCGAACTGTCGAACATGTTGGAAAAGACCTTTGGTAAATCAGTTTTATCCAAAATTCAAACAAACAAGTGGTACAAAGAATTTAAAGAAGACCGAGAAGAACTGTGTGAAGGTACGGCCATCTTCAATCGATTAATACAACAAATGAAAGAGATCATCATGGAACACGATCTCGTAATGTAAGCTTGCGAGATACTCGAGATACACGATCTCGTAATGTAAGCTTGCCCTGTACTCCAACGTCTCACACGACACTATTCGTACCATTCTCGTTGATAATTTAAGCATGAAACACATTGCCGCTTCGCGTGTTCCGAGAGATCTGAATTTTCTCTTAAAAGAACATCGGAAAGAAGTAAGCAAAGGCATGATCAATCGGTTTAGATCCCAGTCGCTATTACGGAAAATAAAACATTGGTTTATGAGTCTGACAGGCAAATAAATGAATAGACTGCTGAATGGTCAGAGAAAAATGAAACAGCTTCAAAGCCGTTCCAAAATGACGGTAAAGCTGAATGTTTGTACGACTATCATGGTGTGTATACAGAATTCCTGAAAGAGGGACAATAGAACTGTGGAAGAATAATTCATGGATTTTGCAACAGGATAACGCACCCTCACGCAAGGCGTAAATTGTGCCCGACATTTTGACGAAAAATTCAACGAATGTTCTTGACCAACTTTGATATTCACTTGATATAGCCCCGTCAGACTTTTTCCTATTGTCAAAACTAAACTTACCACTTCGCGAAACGCATTTTAATTCAATCGAATTTGTATAACAAAATTAGCTGAAGGAGTTAAAGATTATTTTAGATAATACTTACAAATAATGTTTTGATGATTGGTTTAATCGTTAGCATGTGTATTGCTTCAAATGGAGGCACATTTTGAAACCGGCAAAATGAATCTCGATGACTATTAAATATTTTGTGTTTTATTGACAATTTTAGAGTACGGTTGAAGTGATCTTAGTGAGATTAGAGTGACCACCATCGAAGGTTTATCAAAACAAATACGAAGTGAGTCCCAACAGAGTTTAACGGGCCCATTTAGGCAGTGGCGTAACTATACCGTTCGAGGCCCGTGGCAAATTCATCGGATGGGCCCCCTCCCTCCAATATAAAGAAGCTGAACCAACAATAATAATATTTTTTTATTTTATAATGCTTATTTATACACTTTTACTTGTAA
>WYDF02144268.1:0-52144 GCA_009867245.2 Adranes taylori
CCCTGATATTATTTTTACTATAGCCTGTCCATAAAAAATAAATGTTTTCTATATTTATTTTTAATAATATCTATACTAGTATATAATATAAAAGCACTATTTAAGTTACATTAGAACGTGCGGCCCGGCCCGCATAAAAATTTTTATTTTGAAAATGGCCCGCCGTCCGGCCCGCTGTGTTAGACAATAGATAATATTAAAATACTAAGCACTAGGTTTATTCAAACATCTAGTGTAATTTTGATTTTAAAGATAATAGTCAATTGCAGATTTAGACGAGAGAGCTATACAAGTTCAAACAGTTACTTTATTCAAAATAGGTTTAGTTCAATTTACATTGAAATATTCGGGGTTAGTCTAAGTATGATCAGTTATCAGTTGAAGGAGTATTGCAAGAGTATATCACGTCAAAATTGTGAATTAGAAGCAAGTCAGCTTTAACGGGATAAGTAAGTTATGGTTTCAGTCAAAACACATTCAATTTAACCGGCAATAGAGCAATAATCTCTTTAGGGCGTAGTCAAAATTAATAATAGACTATTTGGGGGTATTAAGAAGTTCAAACACTAATAAAATTAACAATTAAGCAATAATTACTGGAGCCTTTGCTTGATTAAAGCCAAGATTCAACTTTAATAATGCAAATACGGCCCATGAATTATTAAACACAATTTAAATATAACACATCACGATTTTAAAATAATCTATTAATCACTAAGTAATTTATTTTACATGACAACTACTGTCGAGGGGGTTCACAAACCAGATAATATAACAGAACCTGGTTAAGATTTATTTGCTATACATAAATGTTAATACAATCATTTTCCTCCATGTTTTCGTAATAAAGAATTTTACTAATAAATAATTTATTGCCTGACAACACAACAAAATATGGTACGGCTCGGATTAATTTGGTTTTAGTAAATGTTTATCCGCCACCGGAAAACTGAAGGTAAATATAAAAACTCGGAAGCAACGTTTAAATAAAAGTTGATTAATTGTTAACTTGTTGAGAAATGAAAATTATTTAAATTGAAGTAAACTTATTTACTCAGAACTTTAGGTGTTCCTATTCCTTAATTAACACTTAAAAGAAACGTCTCACTACTCACATCTATACATATCCCATAATTCACAAAAATAAAATTTGAACGAGAAAAATTTGTAATAACTTTATGTTTGAACTTGTCAAAATCTAAAAAAATTCACAATTCGTCTACTGAATTTCGCCTCTTATCCCTTCATCTCGGTATAATTCGGACAAAATTCTGACAAGAATTTGCTGCATCTTGAAGAGTGATAAAGTAGTCTTTATCACTCTTCTGTTTATTAAAAACTATTACTGAAATAATTTTTTCCATTATCTTTCTCTAACAAACTGGAGCAAAAAACTTATTTTCGTAAAAAAAGACTACTTTCTTTTCGCCTTTGCTTCTAATTTCTTTCGTTGCGCTAAATTTCCTCTCTGAAACACAACTTCTGCCATGAAATGATTATGCGTGTATATTTTCAGAAAAAATGAATATCAATTCCTTAGATTATTTAAAATATTTAAAGATCTCTAGAATAGAATCCCAAGAAGTGAATGCATCTAATATCTTTTCAAGTTAGAGTATTACATATATCAAAAAATGTAAAGTTGGTGTAAAAGTCTTATACCTTTCTTATATCTATTATTATTAGCTATTACATGTGTTTATGTGCTAAGCTTAGGTAGACATGTAACCAATGGCGAATTTTTAACGCGCTTTGTACTGTATCTTTGAAAGTATTTAGATTGGACTCCTCATGTTGGTATTGTTTTAAAGACAATCACAAGGCCTATTATATGTTATATGTTATCATTTTGCGTTAGTTTGGTTTATGTTTTTGATAATTCGTGATGTGCATTATGAAAACTTGTAATATCTTAAATATCAATGACTCGACTTATTTAGATAAATGAATACACGCCCCCTTATAGGGGAGCTTGTACAACAATATAAAAGGTTTATAAAAAGCATTATAGATATTAACAATTTTTGAAGGAACACTTTAAGTAGTAAGCATGTTACTTTGATTATCTGGTAATGTTTCCCTAAATGAAATTTTGTCAGCTTCATCATAGAACCTATCTTATATTGTAATTAAAAAAGTCCGAGAAAATTTGTATTCCAATTATAAAAACATTTACAGTTGCAGGGTATAATACAGGGAAATCAAGAAAATATAAAATATTGTCAATGTCAATGGTACTTCTACAGACCCTTTCCCACTAGACTCCAAATTTTATTTTTTTTATTGTTCTTTATAAAATAATAGTTTTTTTTCTTTTATAGTTCTAATAATAGTAATAAAACCAAATTTATTCTGGCACATCAGGATTTGGGTCAAGGTCTGTGTTTGGATAAAAAAGTATCGAAAAGTATTGTTTTTCTTTTTATTTTCTGTTATACTGTTCTTGGGCACTTTCTGAAATCAATGTCCAACAATAATCAACAAGCATTGACCTGATAAGGTTTTTCAATAATAGAAATGTCCTAATGAAACCTTTCGCCGTATTCATCACCGACGTCTCCGAGGTTCGGGGGAAAGAAATCCAGGTATGATTGCAAAAAATGGTATTTTCAGGCTCAGGTTACAGCACAATTTATGGAAGCTTCTAAGCAGTTCATTAACAAGTGCTGTATAAGTGTGGAAGGTTTCTTCAAATATTTTATCTTGTTGTAAAGTTTTTGGGATCCTACAAAAACGCTCTCTTTAAGTTTTGCATGTGAGATATTGTTTAAGGTATTGGAACTCACGACCATCTTTATCTAATTTGTCATCAAACATAATTTTATACGTAATGGCAGCAGAAATATTTTATCATGCTCCAGTAGTGACTTATGAAGTACATATTTGGTTCTGGAAATATATAGCCAGGGCCAGTTAAAGACTGGCCCTGGCTGGCCAGTCTTTAACAATGTACTGATAATTTCTTGATCGACTGTCCCACTCACAAAGAAAACACTTTCCAATTAATTCCGAGTAAAATGATTTATTAGATATAATCCGTCCTCTTGAGTTCGCAAATATTCATTTTAGTTGGTCCGATAACTCGACACTTAGTTCTTCTGCTTCTGTAGCAACATATTCTTCACTCCAAATAATTAGGGGTTTTGGTACTGGCAAGGCTTCTGGAAAACACTAAGTTTTCGTATAGCAAAAGTAACCAAATGCAAATGACATAGCTATGTTCTTACCGTTTCATCAGCCCCTCAGAGTAACCGCGCAGTAAATGCTGGGAGCCCATGGATTGGTTTGATGGTTAAAGGTTTAGCACTCCGCTTATTCTGGTAGTGAATTCTTCGCATACATAACAAAAGCTGTTTGGATTATTTGTACATATGCGAGACATTATGAAATATGAAGACATTTAATTATCACAAGATGACTTACATTGAATCTAAAAAACTGTGTGTATCTCTCTATATACCCATATTGCAAAAAGTCTACCAATTTTTACTTTGATTGTTACCAGAGCAGAAATGTGCATGGTTTTAGTGTTCTGGGGTAGGGGGCGTTGTTTAAGTACTCTTGTAATATTTTGCTTACTTTGGAGTTTTGAAATTTTGTAAAATTTAATGCGTTTTTTGAAAAAACTATTTGAGAAAATTTTTCAAAAACTACACGTATTGATGTATAAGAAAATCAAACTGAGCTGACCAGTAGGGGCATTTCAATTCATCTGTGTGGTAAAGTCTAATGTTGAAAGTAAACGTATTACTAATTTGGAAATAACTTTAGGATAAGTAGTAAACACTCAAAACTTCAATTCCGCATTTCCAACATTTGTAGCATCAAGAATTTTTAAATGGGGTTGAGATATTATCAAGGAGTTTTTTGAGAGCTTGATGAATGCGCGGAAGTTAAAAGTATATTGAGTTGTTATTTAGAGCAAAATACCAACAATTGTTTAATAAGTAAAAGATTAAAAAGATATTCTAGGTCAATTATAAAATATTTTTCAAATTTTTAAAATTTTCGAGATTTTTAAAAATTTAAAATTTCGAGATTTCTGCAAAATTTGTTTGCTAAATATTTCAAATTTAATGATTTCTTCCAAAACCATTTTAAAAATTTTAGAAATTTTTGAAATTTTTGATTTTAACTAATAAAAAAAAATATTTAAAAAATATTTTTAAAATAAAATATTATAGTTAAATAAATCCATATTAAAAAATTCTATTTGATAAATATTAGAAATGTTAATTTTACAGTACCATAAATAATAATTTTTAAATTAAATTAATAAAATTTTTTATTTAATATAAATTTTTACAACGGCAAAGAATCTCGAAATAATTTTCTGGTGCTGCAAAATAGTCCAAAAATATGAAAACTAAACAAAATAAAATTAATCATAGTTAAATTTCATGGTGTTCTTCCTTTGTTGGGTTCACAAATTTAACTTATCTAATCATATAGAATTTTGTACTAATAGTTCTCACGACGAATAGTCTCAATCTTATACATTAGGATGAAAAATATTACTTGTACATTTGCAATTCAATTTAAGAAAGGCTTGCATGAGTTTCGGATAATGATATTCATATGAAGTTTTGTTAGATTCTTCTTTCGAGTTTCAGTTAAATTTCACCACTACGTTGTTTTCTCATTTCTGGAAAAAGAAAAGAAGCTTTCTCTTTATTCGGATTTTCATGGTAGGGCAAGCTTCATCGTCGGATCTAAATTGTCGATCTGTTTGAAATTATTTTAATATTAATAACATAAGGTTCACTTTCATCCGTGATAATGTTATAGAATTGAATGCTATTAAAGCTGGATCGTGAGTATGCTTTTGACATCATACTACTTTTGTTTTATTCTGATTGCAACATCTTGTTATTGTTCTAAGTATTTATAATTTTATAGATATGATTCGACTCGCGATTTTTATTGGCAGGATTGAAGTTAATTATAATTAAAATTTGTTAGGTTTAAAATTTGTTAGGTTTTTCCATTCCATTAATAAAATGTAAGCAACTAAAAGTAGCGAGTTACAGATAATTTGTTTTAGTTATTATTTTGTTTTTCTGATTGGCTGTGACAACTCCTCCAACCGTCGTTAGAATTAAATAGTTGACTGGTGGATTGTTAGGGAAGATACTGTACGTTGTTCGAAGATATGATATACATAGTTGATGATGTGAGATAGATGTTGAAGATATGAGTTTATTTCTGACGGAGTTGGAAGTGGTGAGTACGTGAATTTCTAATCGCTGTCGCCGAAGTAATAACGGAAAATGTGATGGTGATCTTTACGGGTTAATGTGTATAACCTTTGCCTGGAGTGGATCAGAGCGACACTTCGCCTGGAACTGTGGACAGAATCGATAAATCGGTAGACGATGGTGACCCTTCATGCTGCTTCAGTGGTGTTGATGGTGTAGATATACTTACTAACATGCGTAGAGTCCATGGACAGCGCAAGTAGATAGGCCTCTCCGGAGTTGTATCTCGATCATCCTCGTTGGCCGTTTGTTTTCTCGGAGTTGGTAGGGAAGGGTTGTGAAATATTTATATGCGAATTAATATAAAGACGAAGACAAGAGGAATAATTAAATAAAGTAAGCAATTTGCTTACTTTGAGGAAAGAACGCGAATTTGCTTACGGTGCAAGAAATGGATCTGATCGCTTAGGTGTCAGTCGATGTGGGAATTTGTTCACTACGAAACGATCAACAAGAGACCCAAAATACTTCTGGGTAACGCTGGATTGAGTAGGTCCTTTTATCTGACGGGGAGACTCTTATGGCGTGTCGTGTGTGGACAGTGGCACTCTGTGTAACTAAATTTCTTCTAAAATAATTAGGAAGTTTACAACTAAGACCAATATTAAACATTTTTGACCGTTGTAATTTTAAGGATTAGTATTGGCTTAACATAAGCTGAACAGCCAATGCAAGAAGAATTGCAAAAGAGTTACTCGCTTACATGTAGGGACAGCCAATAGAAATAGCTTATGGATACGGAAATTTTAAATTAGCGATTATTGAAGGCCAAAACAATAACGCACCTGCATGCGGAAGTAACCGCCTTCGTAACATGGCATCCCATATTGAGAGTAATAATGCCTTTTGTTATGTATGCATACTTTTCTAGGCGCACGCTTATGATGTAGTTCTGTTGTGATGCCGTTTCGCATTATAACTCCTTTCCTCTGCATTGGTGTTAAATACCAAGGTTTTTTCTCTCGCTTATTAAGTTTTGAGTTAGCGAATTTATATATTATACCAGAATTGAATATTATATTAGAATATTACTTATTACATTAATTAATGAATTATTATTGTAACCACTGTGTTTTTTGTAAAATTTGCGGTAGAATTTTAAAATTATTAGAGCGAATTTTAGAAGATTTTATGAACCCTAGGTTTGCCAATGCACTTAATTACATCTACATTATCAAGCATAATTAGTTATCTGGTGTTAGGGAATAATTTCCGTCCTAAAAGTGGATTTGTTTTGGTGTTTGTCTATTGAAATTGTCTCTTCTGGAACTTATATTTAGATTTGGTTTTTAGCAAGTTCTTTGCTTCTGAGAACACTCTTTATTTCAATGGTGGATATTCCGTAGTTGCAATTGAGAACACCTTTATTCCGGCTACGTTAAGTGGATTTAAAAGGAGATTTTCTAACCAGAAAACATTGTTATTGTTCGAAAGATGATGATTAAATTAATGATTTTACCTATTTGAAATATTCGAAACCAATGATATGTCGAGAAAGGTTAGTATTCGAGAAGGCTTAGTGTTTTGCTTCAGTGATATATTTCATCTAAAATTGTTTGTTTCTTACTAAATAGTCGGTTAAATTTTGCTTGAAGAGTGAGGTTATAATCAATCTTTTGACGTTTGTTGATCAGCATATATACGTTCACTAGTCAGCAAATCAGTGAGTGGTAAAGTACGGGTTTCCACTTGTTATTGGTCATTGTCAAATAAGGTAGGTTAAGTCTGATGTCGCGAGGAGCGCTGTGACCGATTTAACGTGGAACAATTTTATTTATTCAAGAGGAATAGTTTGTTCATTTTAGTTACTCTATTAAGCTAATATGGTACATCTGCCACGAGGTAAGGCAAGAGTAAGCTGTGTTTGTGTATTCTAGTGAATATTACCTAATAAGTCAGGAATTGTGTGCAGCAAAGGAAATGGTACGGGTAGATGTCTCTGCGTGTGAATGACGTCTTAATTCGGGTATGCGGCGATATTGAAATGTTTGCGCTCATGGCTGGGAATAATTGAGATTCGGAATTGGCATCATTGTAGAACTGCATCGATTTTTCCTGTTATAAGGAGTAAGAGGGGATATCAAAGTTGAGTAATTTTGTGATGCTGGGCAAATGGAGTTGGCTGATTGGTTGTTAGCTGACGAAAGTGTTGATATCGCGATTGAGGGAAAATGGTGGGGATTCGTCTTGCTGAGCCACTTAGGAAACCAGATATGGATTGTCTCCTTGCTAGGCCCTCTTCTGCTGACTAAGACTAAGAACACGCCAAATTCTAGAGTGATTTATTTTTGTTAAGAGCATAATGTCTTTAGTATAAAGTAACAGCGTAAACTTGAAATTGGGTTATGATGTATGAATTTATATTAAGTCATTAGGTTTTAGTGGTTGGTGAAATCCTAGATTGGGTAATCACCTTGGGGCATTGCCCTTACTTCGTCCTCTGCGGTAGGCCTGCTGCAGCAGTAAATAGTTCTGTAAGGTCATCGTAGGATGCTGAATTGGATTTTGGATTGAGTTTTGGAAGTAGCTGTTCACGTGGTAATTGGTATCAAGTAGCCATCTTGGGCCCATCAATTTACCCCACCACGTGCTTCTGAAGTTGGGATGCCAACGTTGGCGAAGACTTAGGCAGCTGTTGAAGGTTCACGAACACCTGTGGAGTCGGGTTTAGCGTAGGAACATCGTGGAAGATAGATCTTCCTGTAGACCGTATAATTCTATATTTGATTTTTGGCGGATCACGCATTTATAAGTTTGATATCGTAGGATTTTACGTAACTGCTTTTAACTAGCTAAGAGTTATTTTAGTAATTATTATTTTATTTACCACATTCGTAGTGGTTTTTGGTGACTTCTTCCAGGAGTTATTAATTTTGTAAAGTAATAAGGGGGAGGAAAGTTTTTATAATACAGGATTGTACCATTTTTAAATATGACACAAGGAGTGGGAAACACTAGAGTCCGTGTTGTTTTTTGTGCGAACTTGTATTAAAAAACATAGATGTATAAATGTTAATAGATTACTGTTAATTTGCTTAGTAGTTGCCCGTTTAAAATTTAATTAATTCTAACCCTGGGTCATTGAGAACTGACGGCATAAAGAGTCAGTTTGTGTTTGTAGGAACGTTCAAGCGGTTTATTTATGTTGAGTGCTGGCACCACCTTAATGTGCTTGTGAACTGAGGAAATTTTTAATAATTAGATTTTATTTACTACAACCGTAGGTGGCGTGGCGCGGAAAGTTAGATTAGTGAGTGATGCTTGAAAATATTAGGCAAAGAGGCATTGATTATACATACTCATTGTACAGAGATCATTAATACATATTTAGCAATCATCTAGAGTTAATTATGGTGCGATGATTGCATTTTAAATACCTAATTAAATAATTTACAGAACAGCTAGGGTAACTGTTGTCCCCCAAGGAGGCAGGTTATAATTTACATGGAATTTGTTATCTGACAAGAACCTTAACCTACAAAAATATTCTAGCAAAATTATTTCTGCTATTTCTTGTTTTAAATCTCATCTTTTCCTATTGGAGTCAAAGATTATCTCTTTTGTCTTTGTAGGCAATTTGGTGACTTGAATTTTCTTTGAACGTAATTTGAACTCTCGTAATATTAGTGCTCTTCAATCTACATTGCTTAATCTCTGTTTCACATTAAGTCCATTCTTGCATCCTTATTCAAGGAAATTTGTGTGAGCCTTATTAATTTTCTTGAGCAATCGGCTATTCAATTTAACTGGTTAAATACCATTAATAATTATATCTTAAGTTACTACGATGTCAACTGAATCCTAATTATTCGGTATCCTAATTTATTTTTTACTTCATATATAGCATAATTTAATAATACAGTTTATTGAATTATAAAACTAAATGGAAAATCGACTCGCATTCAGCTAGTAAATGTGCAAGTACTTTCTCATACGTTGAAAAATAAATAATGGAACATCTAAAAACGGGCGTAGACAACAAAATGGTTTTGCAGAGTAAAATTCTCAACAAGGTAGTCGAGATACCTAAATCATTCCTTGTAATAATAAGACGCTGGCCAGGCTAGAGGGTCCCCATCCACTTCTAACAGTGCACGCCACATTCATTGTTCATTGTTGCGTGAATGTTGGAATGTAAATGCATCCGCTTTCCAAGACGGAAACAACGCCTCGTAAATTTCTCAAAATGCACACTATTTTGTGTAATAATTCTTAGTGCAGATGAAAAGAGGAAAAACGCAAATCGTAACGCATTCGCTTTCAAGTCTCAAGTCTATTACGTAACAAGGGACTAGGATTCTAATAAAATTAAATTTACTTTGTAAGCATAGTGTATAGACACCCATATGATTCTAGAAATTAAATCAGTATTCTTACTCCAGAATTTATTTTCACTTATTTTGTTATAATTTATTATTTATTTACATAAGAATTTTTGTTTTCATGTCTTAAGTTGTTTTGTTTTTATGGAATGGAATGATTTTCGTGTGGAATGGTGTTTATTAGTTGTTGAATAATCAAAATTGTCGCAAACTGGAATTTTTGAAAAAGAAGTGTCGTTCAAGAACTTTAGGTAGTTGATACTGTAATAGTAAATGCGCATTGATGCTGTAATAGTTGATGTCGATGTCGTAAAATTCAAGCAATTCCAGGAACTGAAACAAAACTATTAATAACATAATGCTGGAACGTTTGAACATGAAATAGTTTTTATTGGCTGCATGGCTGGTCAGAAATAGTAAGAAAAACTGCAGTTACCTACTTATAGCAAATTATATGAAAAATTTTACTCAGAAAACAAATTTTGAAAGACTATTACTTTCTTTCTGTGAAACTACACAGGCTAATTCAAAAGCCTGCAGTTTAGTTATTTCTTACAAAGTTGTTGGTTCTTTAATTGCTATCCATGTTTTCTTTTCTAAAATTTTCACATCTTTTTCTCATTTTACCTATCAGTAATAAATATTTGATATTAGGGGCCAGGAAAAATATGTTTTCAGAGTATTGTTTTTGACAACCATGAAATCTCATATTAGTTACATGAAAAGGATTCCTCTTCTTTCAATAAAGCGTTGACTAGTTACTTCATTAGCAGTGGCGTAATAAGGTCTGGTGGTACTCTGTGCGGAGTTTAAACTTGTCGACCCATGTTCATCAAAATACAAAATGAAATTTGTGGAGAAAGCATTTTCTTTATGCAAGTGGTTAACAATAAAGTTAAGAGAAATCTTGATTCTAATGATTGGAAAAAGAGTGAGATTGGAAAAAGAGTCTGAAAGTTCATATTCTACCAGAAACACTAAGAATCGTAAGGATGTCCAACCAAAAACCTTTTCTTGTAGAACTTTCGCGGTTTTTGGAATTTTTCTTGGTCGTGATATTTCTATAAGAATAGTATCTGCAGAAATCTAATTGTAATTGTTAACCAAATTCTGTACAAATCGGAAAGCTCAATTTCCGACGTTTCGATCAAATTGCTGGGCTTTAAAACTGTAAGCCCGTCTGATATATATTCCATGCCCTTGTAATGTGTAGCGATTTCTTGTTCAAATTGTCAATACATTCTAACATTCGCTTGTTTAATCCTTGGTGCTGAGTTAGCACTAGGTTCATTTTTGCACTCTTCCCCCGGGCGTAATTTCTTCTTACTAATAGTTCTTCTTTTTACTATAAGAATACCCATCTCTTGGCATATGTCTTTTGGAAATTGTAGTGCCTCCTCAACAAGGTCATGTCTTTTATCTGTTCAACAAATTTTTAGACTTTTCATCTTGATAACAGATTTGTTGAAGCTCACTTCAAGAATCTGCATATACTGTTGAACATGGTTGACTTTTTTTAAGACATTATGCCTTATGCATAAAAAGCATAAAAACCAGAAATCACACTTTGGAGGTAATAGAGTTTGAGCTGTGTCCCAGAATTGTAAAGCAGTATTCAACCACTATTCTGTTTTTAACCACTATTCTTTCAGAAAAAGGCCAGATGGGAATTTAAATAGAGCATCTTCAAACACATGCGACATACCACTTTTTTATATGAATCGAGCAAGTTTTGAAAGCCTGCTTCATATCCACATGACTTGCGATTACCAAGAAAGTTAGTACAAACCCAAGAAAAAGCTTGCCAAACTTCCTTTTCCCAGTCTGTGACAGAATTATTGAAATTCGTATCTCACAAAACCTCTCTAATCTGAGGTCTGACAAAAATTCCTTCTTTCAACTTTGCTAGGAATTTTTTCCACCAACTATTGAAATTCAACCGAAGTAGATTTTCCCATTGCTTTCACAAAGTTCTTCATCAAGCCAGGTTTAATATGTAGATGTGTGAAAAATATGTTTTGCGGATCAACCAAAGGAATATTTTCGACACTATTTCTTCCTGGCTCATTTTCCGTTCCTTTGATCCCAATCTCGTTTTACATAATGTTCTGTTACAGCATGGCTGTCCCATAAACACAAGAGACAGCTTTGTGACAATTTTGTGACACCACTTTCCATGCCCATTAGCGTACCAATGACTTTTATATCACCACAGATATTCCATTGTTGAATTTTGTAGTCGATCGCCTCAAGAATAATTTTCATGTTTCCATACGTCTCACTCAAATGAAGGGAATGAGCGATTGGTATGTATGGCTTTTAGTTCCCCTTATGCAACAACACAGCTTTCAAGCTTCGCTTTGAAGAATTGATCCACAAACGCCACTCCGAAAGTTCATGCGACTACGATAAACTTTCAAATAGTTCATTGATGTCGTTTGCAATAGCATAACGGAGCAGCACAGTAAAAAACCTAGCTAATTGAAGATTACACTTTCGATAGTGGAACACTTTAACGTTTGTTTGCGAGAATTTGTTATTGTTTAAGTCGTGACCCCTTTTTCCTTCTATAGGATTAAGTCTCAGACCAAATCATTTTGTTCTCCTTGAGTGATTACTTCTGGTGTTTTCTCAAGATCAGATGAATAATCAAGATCAGCAGAATCTTGATGTTCATCACAAGAGTCCACTTCCATGTCATCTTCGACAGAATCTAGTTCATGTATCGGAGGCTTTGGAACTGGTAATGAGGAGTCATCTGGAACTAGCCTGATTGCTGAATCCTAATTTGAATAAACGATTCTTTGCCAATTTTTCGATGAACATCCAGTTGTATTAACGATATAAAAATAACAATCAGTTACATGATCCTTTGGCTGCCTCCATATCATGGGTATGGCGAATGAAAATGCAGATTTCCGTATCTGAAGCCAGTCACGCAATCCACTTGAACTGCTTATGCAAATAATATGTGGAGCCCATGCTTTATCTTGATCCCTTAACGGACATCCAAAGTACAATTTCTAGATTTTCGATCGATCAGCTGTAATTTTACACCGCTGACTAGACACTGCAAATAAGCCGCAGGCCTAGCAAAAGGTTACTTATTCTTGCATTTTCTTGGCATCTTGATTTATTTTATAAATATTAAATCAACTCTGAAATGAGGCATTTTATCGAAAGAAGAGGTGTAAAATACGAAAGACACCTAGGGCCGGTACACAACACTGGTGAAAATTACAATGAGGAGAACCACGAGGCACAATAGCGATCACTTGCTCTAACACCAACGACGTTCAAACCAAAATGAAAGAAGCAGGCAAAAAATGACATGAAGCGACGACACGAAATAGGAGAGAGTTGGCGGGAACGAGCTCGACCGTGACGCAAGGCGGCGCGAGGTTTAAACTGAGCATACAGTTGCCACTAATCTTAAAACATAATGCACGTCATCTCAAAAATTAGACCGTGCTACAAACAAAAATTGAGAGCAGATGTGAAATCAGCTCAAGAAACTGTATCTAGGCCACTCAAAATCGAGTCTGATGAAAAAATGTTGTTGACAAGTGTAATTAGGCATGAGAATTAGTAGTCTGTAGTAAGTCAGTATTTTGATAATAAATCAAATAAATTATTCAATATGAATTTTACGGATAAAATAAATTAATCTAATCGCAAAGTAAAAGGTTTAATTATAGAAGTAAATTAAATAACTCGGATTGAGTAAGTAAGGCCATCGTGCATTAATACAAAAATAATTATTAAACTTGTTTGTGAATATATTAAACAGAAATTGTAAGTACATTTTTTAATATTTATTGATATGTAAATTAACAAATCTTAAACGCGATTTCCATTTGACTATTGATTTAGTTCAATAATTATAAGGCGTCGATTATTTATTTTTTAATACAGGAACATTTATTTCCTTTGCCTGTAAACATGGGTTCAACATTACCAATACATTCTATTAAGTTAAACAACTTTCTTTTATTTTATCAGCCAGCGCCAAAATGAACACCTCGCTGTTGTTAGAGGTGCGCCGAGCTAGTTAAAATTAAATGAATCTAGCCTAATAAACTCCATGAAGCCCATGTAACCCTATCAATGGCAAAGTTCTGCGTTTTATTTATTTAGTAGTGATTAACTAAGGGAATTATAACTACCAGTATTTTGACTCAATAATTAAATTTATAACTTTATTTAGTAGCAGATAAATTGGAGTAAGTATAAGAATTTTTCTAAAGCAATAAACGATTTCTAGTAACCCATATAAAGTTTCGCGCTCTCACCCATGTCACGGAGAAGAGGGTTATTCTCCAAACTAGAACGTGACAATATTTGAAAAAGTTGAAAATTGTTAAACGAAATATAATTTTAAATGGAGGAAGATGGTAACGTCATAACTGAGAAGTAAGAAGTTCGACTGGTAAAAATGTTGGAAAATTAAAAAAATTAACGAAAATTCGGGATCAAATTTCCGAAAACTATGCTGAGTAATATTCGTCACAATTCATTGTATTATACATCAACAAGTATTGTGTAAAAATGTGTTAAAAGCTGAACACGTCACATCATACATTATAAAACGTCTTAATTTAATACGATCGAGAGGCTCGAACCACACACAGTTCATAATGTTTTCTTCAAGACATTGAGTCTTTTTACAAAAATATTCCTCATCATAGTCAAATTCTAAGGCATCGATTGGGGAAAGTGCTTCTGAGAGATTGGGATATGAAAAACAATATTATTTCCCGAATTACTGATAAGAACTGGATTTTTGACTTTGCATTTACTCTGGACATCGTGATACACTTAAATACTTTGAAGACCGTTTTGCAATGAAAAAGTATATATGGTCATGATAAGGTTAAAAGTTCGAATGGGTTTCAATTAAAACTCAAATTATTCCTTCGATGCATGTCGCGTAGCATTGTGGACCATTGTCCATATTTGAGGTTGCTGAATATACCAGCATATAAATTTCAAGAATATGGCAAAATCATTGGCACTCTGAATGACAATTTTTCACGAAAATCTGGCGAGTTCTGAAAAATTGAGACAAGTTTAGCAATAGTGCGCGATCCATGTTCAATAGATATATTGATGGTGTATCAAACTTGAGATTATTGATATGCAGTGTGAGACTGATTTAACGGAAATGCACCGTCGTGAAGATATCTGCATATTTTACAATGCTCTTAATTCTGACAAATTTGACCAACTTTTAGTCGAAAAATGTTCGTTATTTTTGGATCAACCTATATACATGAATAAACATTTTCAATCAAGAATTTCCATAAATATTCATTACAATCGAACATTGCTGAAGATCAGCAGTTTTAAAAATGTCAAGTACAAAAGTAACCTCAATTTAAAAAAAAAATTGAAAAAAGTGAAGCAGTTTAATTCCACAATGGTCAAATTTGTCAGAATTCCCACTAAATTGTTTTAACTTTTTGTAATATTTCTTTTCATATTTTTAGAATAAAAATGTATATCGATAAATGGTACTCTTCTTGCGCCCCGCCGCTCATTTTGGATTCTTAAATTTCGACTTTCACCCAAAATGTTTGCCCCCCCCCCCCCCGCCGCGAATCTGGTTTAGAACTATAAATAAAAATTATATAATACGCTACGTTAATTTTCTTTAATGAAACATTGAACAATTAATAATAAATTAACTTTTATCATTTTGGTCTATAACCCTATGATCATTAATGGCTGCATCCATTTCGTCTAAAGATTCTATAAATTTTGTTAATATGCCATCACGTTCAGCAGAATTTTGAATCACTCCATTATCAGTGAAAGACATGCATTGCAAATTACCCATATAATTTGAACAAGTGAATGATAAGCCTAAAACGATAAACTTTGATTAACCTTGGATAGAAAAAACTGATTAAGAAATTGCTCCATTTCGAAACTTTGCCTTTTAAATATGCTGTTTGTAGATCTGATAGTTACTTTTGATACGATAGTGAGGGAGAGATTGGGGGATAGAATGAATGGTAAAAAGTATGTATGAAGGAATGAAACTGAGAGCGGGAGTGAATGAGGAGGTATCAGTTTGGTTTGAGACACACAGAGGGATCAGACAGGTTCGTCCACTTGGTGCTGATTTGGAGCAGATCATGAAGGTGGTATTGCGGGTGGCACATATGCTCATGGCATAGTATGTTTGGCTAGTAAAAAAGAAGCGATTGATGAAATGATAAAACGAATGAAGAGATATATGGATAGGAGAGGATTAGTAGTAAATGCAGAGAAAACAAAGATGATGGTGTGTAAGAAGGGAGGGAGATAATGTAGAAAGAATGAGTTTAGTATTGAAAGAGTGGCTAAAATTAGGTATCTAGGATTTGTGTTGGCTAAAATGGAAGTTTTACGAGCACATGGGACGGATTACAAAGAAAAACAAGAGCAGTAATATGTGGAATGAGAATGGAATGGGATAGAAAATTTAGCGAATCGTTAAGTATGAGGATGTAGATAACGAACATTTGCGTGAACAGTATAATTATGTATGAAGCAGAGGAAGAAAGCATGAAGCATGAATTGTGGAAGAAAGAGATGTGCTAGAGAGGATGCAGATAGGATGTATGAAAAGAATGTTAGGCTTCGATAGAAACACTCTTAGTGGAATAGTTTTGCAAGAATTAGAAGAATATAAAGTATGGATTAAAGGAGTGAAAATAATGGCGAATTATGAGAGGAAAGTATGGATGGAAGAAATTTTGAGATTGGTTAAAGAATTGTATGCAGAAGGAATAATGACAGAAGGGAAGGATGAATGGGTGAATGAATGGACTAAGAACGGAACTAAGGTGAATGATAAAGTAGGATTGTCGAGGTTCAGGTGGTGGTAGAGATTGGTAATAGGGGAGGAGGGAATTAGTTAGATGATAGAAAGGATGAAGGACGTAGAAAGGCAAGAAAGAGAGGAAAAGTTTGAAAGTAGTAGCTACAATAATAGATATAGTGGATAATAAATGAAGAAGGGATGTGCAAATATTTGTCATCAGGAATAAGTATTTATGAGAAAAGGATGATTGCTTTAGGTGTGGAGAATGAAGAAGGCGAAAATAAATATTTGTTGAATGAGGAAGAACGAATAATCAGAATATGTGGGATGGCGGAAGATAAATGGAGTCACTGGGTAAAGCAGTGTGAGGGAATGAATGAAGTGAGGGAGAAAGGGAAGTGGGGTAAAACAAGAGGTTGAATCAGGGGCACAAAGGAAAGGGTAGAGAGATAATAATGAAGATAGTGAGTAAAATAAGTAGAGGGAAATGAAAGGCAATTAACTGGAGAGGGGGGTATAACAAAGAAATCGGATAGATATAATAAAGAGAGAGAGATAATAGGATGAAATGGGACTTGGTGGGGCATAGGAGAAATAGGGAGAGGTAGCAAAAAGGGAAAGGTTCAGGAGATGGACGTAAGGGGGTATTATGGAAGAAGTGGAAAAGGAGAAATAAGATTATGGAGAAAATTAAATGTCTGACCTTCTGATCCAAATAGTTTAGTGATAGGCAGATTGTTCTTGTTGGTGTTTTTTTTTGTTTCTGTGTTTTTCTTTCTTCTGTTTTTATATATTATTATTGTAAGTGGTTTGTAATTGTTGTTCATATTATTCAAATTTGTATTGTGGTATGCCAATTAAAGGACTTTTGAATTAAATTGAATAGTAACTTTGCATATATTATTTCTTGCAATTTATTCAAAAACATATATTACGAGGAACTTTTTAGAAGACTCAAAATATTTTTAAATTGCGTGTTTGTAATTTTAATTTGCGTATCAACAAAACTTGGTATTTTAAAATTTGGATTCGAAGGAGCAGGAAATTTTATGGTCAGATTTCATTGTCACGTTTATTTTATGACTAGGGATTGATTGGGTGAACCCAACTGGATAAATAACTTATATCACTAGTAAAAGCTCAATCAATCCTTCGTGGGTAAAATGAGCAAAAGTTTTGAATAACCAATCACAGTGATGTGGGAAATTAAATAATAATTTTCATTGTCCTTGTTTGAATAAGTAAGAATCTATCTTACCAACGCAAATACGGTTCAAGGAGCAAAGAAACTAACTACAAATATATAAATCACCACAAGAATTTAAACCGTTCTATTTCTCTAATCAATTTGTTTTTACATACAATTACAATTATGTGGATTCTGGAGAGTAATAAAACAATAACTTGGCATGATTTAGTTGAAATACATATATAGAGACTTTAATACATTAATATTTCCCTTCTACCCGGAAATAAATAGAATAGTTTCCTAGCAACATTTGATTAATAAAAGAAACGACCAGTATTCTATACAGATCGGTTGGCGGATAATATAATAACATATTCTATCGTTTTGGTTACTTAAATATTTACGAAGTTTAAACGCCATCGGTAAACTCTATTTTTAATTAAAAATAAATATAAAACTTGCAATCTACATTAATACATCTGTTAGTCGATTCTTAATTTATTTGAAAAATGAAAATTAGTAACGTTGGAAAATTAAATTATTTACTGAGGATTAAATATCTAAATAACCTGAACGTGTTTCAAAAATTAATAATGTACTTACATTGGTATCCCTGACATTTTAAAAACAATAAAAGAAAATCGCATATTTCAAATAGCAAGAAATCTAAGACTCAACTGTAAGAAAAATCTGAACCTCTTAAGCAAGAACTTTGTAAGATTTTTCTTTCTATAAAGAAATCTATTGTACTACACTTTGACGGGGTAACTGGCATTCTAAAACTCATTCTATCCCGTTCCTACTTACTGAGTTTCATATAACATATTTTTCTAATGTGCTCTCTCTAATCACTGGTCGTAAATCTGTGTTATTACCGATTTTAAAACTTCTGCTTGCAATAAAATTTCCCCTTCAGATATTAAGAATCTAATGGCCGCAGGCTATTCACGTGTCCTCTATCGTACATTCTTTAGAGCATGTATTACAATGTTTAAAGTAAATGAATTATTCTAATATTGTTTGTTTGGCAAAGTATATATTCAAAAGTTTAAAGAAAGTGAATCTATTTAACATCTTTCTTTATCGTACATTAGAATAGCCTTTCCTGGCTAACCTAATGTTTTGACATTCCGTAGAAAATTCGTCATTAAACTCTTCGATTAAATTCTTTCATTAGAGATTCTACGGAAAACTAGCTTTTATTCATATTTAGTAGGCTCTTACCGACTGCTGCTGCATTTGGTGCTGCCATTATGTAATGTGTTTTACATCCATTGAACAATCTTATACGATCTTTCAAACCTTCAAGATTAGAAAATACGATTGTACTACATGTTTTCTTAAGAAACAAACGTATAAAAATTCGAGGTGCAATTGCCATTATACTATCTCTTATCCATTTAGATAACTAAAATATATAACAATTAAAACAACAGCTTTTAATTTGGTTGTAAATAATTATGTTCTATTTTTGGGTTTATTCTACTTTAATGATGTATGTGTTCCTTAAAATAGAATAAAGCGCAAACAAAAAAATCTATCTTTGAAATAGAATAGAATTTTGCCTGACATGGTATATATAGTAAACTTTTATTGGCACTATTATTGACAACACAGTGAGTGTGAGGTTAAAAGTGAAGGAAAAGGAAGTAGATTTGAAACTAGGGGACTCCTGAAAGAAACTCGAAAGACAAAGTTGTAGATGCTAAGGGAAGAATGTTTATGGAATGGGTCTATAAAGAAATATCTATGGTGGTTGTAGGGAATGGTTGTATGGGAGGATGGTGGTAGGGAATGGTTGTATGGGAGGAGACAGAATGGTGAAATTTACATTTAGAGGACATGGGGAAGCGTTGGTAATTGAATATGTTTGAAAGAATGACAGAGCGAGAAAATTTGTTGAAAATATTAAGATTGGAGAAAGAGTGGAAGCAGATCATTTTGTGATTGAGGCAGAAAGGAGGTTAAAATAGGTCTCTAGTAAGGTAAAGAGGGGATGTGGCATAAATGATAGGGGGATGGGTCAGATGAGATAATAAAGAAAAAAGGAAATTTACGGAAAGGTTACAAAATGAGAAACAGAAGGATAAAGGAGATCATGCATGGTACGACGGGGAATATGAAACAGAGGAGTAGGGAGGACTGGAATTATTTTGATGAAGAATAAAGTGGAGCAAATTTAGGTTAGGGAGGTATTGCAAATAGTTAGATGTGGGACATTCGAATGGAAAGAGAAAAACCAACCGCAGAGTCAACTAAGTAAAGAAAGAAGGAGATGTGAAGAAAGGAGGGAAGCAGATGAAAAAGAATAGATTAGAAGATGGAAGTGCGAAAATGATATATGGAAATATCTGACGATGAAAGTGGTGATAGATAATAATAAAGAAGAATGCATGGTAAGTATTAAACTGTAAGAGAGTAACTGCAGAGTGGGTATGGAGGAGGAGAAAAAGGAAAGTAAGGAGAGGTCCGGATAAGTGAAAATAGTACGGACGATAATGAGGGGGATATAAAGGAAGAGGGAGTGTTAGATGAAATATGGAAAATGGACAAAGGAAGTGCGGCAGACCATGAAGGAATTCCAAGTGAAGTCTGGGAATGTCTAAATAAGAAAGGAATAGACGAATTAGTGAGAGTTTGTAATGAGACTTGAAATTAGATGCAACGTATGGCAGAAGAATGGAAAGGAGGTTTAATAATCCCGATATATGAAAGAGGAGATCAAAGATGAAAACTTATAGGGGCGTTGGAATAACGAATGGAGTATATAGTTATTTGGAACAATAATGAATAAAATGATTATGAGATATATGAGTGAGAATAGGGTGTTAACAAATACGCAAAATTGATTTGCAAAGGGAAGGGGCACATCTGATAATTTGGAAATCATAAATTATCTGAGGAAGTGTTGTGTGCGGGAAAAATATACATAATGTTTTTGCATTTATAAAAAGCATTAAATAACAGAATGAGAGAGAAACTATGGGTGGCGATGAAAGAAGTCGGAATGTTATTTAGAATGATTGCGATTGTAAGAAGAATATACGAAGGGATTTTACTAAGATCAAAAATAGAACATTGCGGGTTTGAATGGTTTGAAGTAATTAAGGAAGTAAGACAGAAATGTCTAATGAGTGGAAGAAAAATTAGGATAATTACATGTGGACAATGTGTTGTGGAAACGATAGTGTGGAGGAGTGATGCTTATGAGAGAGAAGGTATGGTCACTCATATATTGATATGATTTTGTATGTATGTCGAAAACAAGAGAATAAATGATTGAAAGGGCGATTAAGTATATATTGAAAAAAGGCTTACAGAGGAATGTGGAGAATAGTAACTTTGGATTGGTATATATTATTTATTGCAATATATTCAAAAACATATATTACGAGCAACTTTTTAGAAGACTCAAAATATTTTTAAATTGCATGTTTGTAATTCTAATTTGCGTATTAACGATTCTTGGTCCTTCTAAATTAGGATTCAAGGAGCCAGAAATTTCTAATACGTGGGAGAAAAATTAGACTAATTACATGTCAAATTTGGAAAATGTGTTGTGGAAACGATAGTGTGGAGGAGTGATGCTTATGAAAGAGAAAGTGTGGTCACTCAGATATGAGGACGATTTTGTTTGTATGGCGAAAACAAGAGAAGAAATGATTGAAAGGGTGATTAAATATGTGGAAAACAGGTTTATAAATGAATGTGGAGAATAGTAACTTTGCATTGGTATATATTATTTCTTGCAATATATTCAAAGACATATATTCCGAGCAACTTGTTAGAAGACTCAAAATATTTTTGAATTGCGTGTTTGTAATTCTAATTTGGGTATCAACTAAACTTGGTACTTCTAAGTTAGGATTCAAAGGAGCAGGAAATGTCTAATGAGTGGGAGAAAAATTAAAATAATTGCATGTGAGATTTGGAAAATGTGTTGTGGAAACCATAGTGTGGAAGAGTGATGCTTATGAAAGAGAAGATGTGGTCACTCATAAATAGGGATGATTTTGTGTGTATGGCGAAAACAAGAGAAGAAATGATTGCAAGGGCGACTGGGTGTATGGAATAAAGGATTACAATTGAATGTGGAGAAACAGAACTGATGGTGTGTAAGAAGGGAGGTAGGAGGAAGAAAGCAAAAGTTGTAATTAGGAGGAATTGTAACTGAAAGTGTGAAAATGTATAAACATTTAGGTTTTGCATTATATTATAATGGGAATTGCAATGGATATATAAGTTTGGCAGTGAAAAACATACCAACAGCAATCGAAAGCTAGCGATGTCTGTGGAGAAGTAAATTTGGGTATTCGGTGATAATGAGAATCAGAATAATGGAAGTGTGTGCGCAAAGTGTATTTTGTTATGGAGCGAAAATATGTAGTGTAAAAAAAGGGCGGAAATTGAGAAAATGATGTGTGGAGTATTAAGGAGAATAATTGGAGTGGTCAAATCAGCACTGAGTAAGAAAGCTTTTCTAGAATGTAGGAAGTCCAAATGTGGATAAAAAGGAAAAAGTAGCTAGTAAAATATGAGAGAAAGGTTATTGTCGCTGAGAATGTGATATTGGTGAAAATGGTTAATTTGTTACCTGTTTGTATAAATAGGCAAAAGAGAAGAAGAAAGTGCAAGAAAACATAGAATGGCTTATGGAAAGATGGTTCCAGGGCCTGTGTGATGTGGACGAAGCTGTAAATTAAGTTGATATAAGGATGAATGATATTAAGGTGCAGGAAAGATATTATAGATCAAAGAATGGGAAAGACAATAGGAAATATTTCAGTATACTAAATAAGGAAGGAATGCCAGAGTACATGACAGCGGTTGCAGACATGAATGATTGAGCGTCGGAGTTGTTATAGATTTTGTTGTTTTTTTGTATTTCTCCTGGCATAGTATTCTCATATATAAATAGCGATAATTGAATCGGTACACTAGTTGAAGTTAAAAGTTATTAAACATTAGTTATACAATAGCAACGCCTTACATTACAAAGCATTTTTCTAAATTAAAAACATTTCTGTCCTTATAGCTTCACATTTTTCACAAACTGTTAATTAAAACCGAAATACTGATTCAAAACAGATGCTATAGAAAATAGTTTCTAACATTGTGTTGTGTGAGAAGGTGATGGTTTATCCGCTGCTTTTCAGAAAAACACTAAAGCTACCAGAAATTAAATTTGGAAAAGGAAATATGTTCGTACTGTATCATTCACATAATGCTCTTAATATAGTCCATTGAGTTAAGAGCTGTTGTATTGCCATGTCATCAAACCGGTACCTTGCTATATCGTATTTTTTTGTTTTGAGTGTTCCCACAGTACTATTTTGTACAATATAAATATGATTTCTTCATAATATGTGCTAGTGAATTGGAATTGGCAAGCAACGGGTTGCTATTATTTTCAACTACACATCTATATACATTTTAAGTATTATATTTACCTCCACGTCAAGACTATATTTTGATTTGCTATATATTTTATGAATTTCTTTAATTCTTTCCAAGATATCACATTCATGACTAATATGAGTTGGAATAATTAATTGTACACTAACTAGATCAACTGTCGGACCATCAACAGATATACTACGTTTTGTATTGATTACAGTATCTCCATGAAACAGTACATCTATACAGATATTATCCAGCTTGTTACTGTTATTCTAAAACCAAAAGAAATTTATGTATTAGTGATATCTGAAATATTTAGAGGCCATAGTTCTTTGATTGATATCTGCAATCATGGGATTTCATTTAATGTTACTTAGTTTTCTTACTTACGGTTTACTTACTTTTCTAAAGTAATATTCTAGTGCTTGGAAAAATGCAGTTAGTACAACCGAATTAAAGTTGACACATAATTTATTTTTAATAGATTTTATTTTGTTTACGTAGTCCCTGCCTTCCAAGTCATCATAGCAATGCATGTGTTTTTTACCATTGAGCACTCCACCTAGTGGATTTTCATATTGTTTTAGGAATGAATTCTCACTTATTTCAAATGATTGATGTTTCTCAATTGAAGTTAATGTGGATTTACTAGTGATGATCTTCATGTTACCTGAAACTCATACTAAATAACCTGAAATAAGTTCACCTAGGCGTTTCTCACGAAAAATTAATTGTTTATAAAATATACGAAATCAATATAGACACTAGAAATTTAAATTATTACAGTGAAAATTAAACTTTAATTTTCTTAGAAGATTTTGTATAAATTTTTAAATAATGCAAGGAAAGAACTCACAAGACATAATCACTAAAGTACTTTAAAAACATAAAAGTAAAACTGTAAAACTAAAACGTATCAAAGTAAAACTAAAACGATCATTTTACCAAAGAAAATTTCAGTACTAGATTAACATAATTATTTTGAACCTTTTAGTTGTCCCCTACAAAACACTATCTATCGACAAAGCACTATCTTATGACAGCGCTTGATCCAATTCTCTAAACATTTTTGATACGCGGTTTTTGATATGACCATCAAAGTGGTCTACGATTTTTCCACTATCCCCTCTTGGCTGCTAAAATACAGTTCGCGGAGCGGCTTTTCAGTCGGCCGAAGAGAAATAAGTCTCAGGGAGCCAAATCAAGCGAATTCGGTAGCAGTTGGATGATATTTTTGGCAATTTCTTTCATTTGATTATTTTTTAAACTTTTGGCCAAAAAGTTGCGAACAACGACGGAATTGTTTGATTATCCTGGTGCAAAATTCACGCGTTGTTTGCCCACACATCCGGCTTGTTTTGGTAAATTGCTTTGCATAAACGCCTCATAGCTTCAAAATAATGCCCCTTTTTACCTGCCTGACCTTATGGCAAGAATTCATGATGCAAACATCGTTGTACTTTTTGACAGAAGAGGACGTGGTTTTTTCGGCTTATCCGGTATAGTCAAAAACTCATATCTCAACTCTACTAATGATGCGTTTGATGAATATTAGATCAGATTCAGCTAAGAAAACCATGTCTTTTGCGATGTCAAACGCGGTCCCTTTTTTGCATGAAATTTAGGTCTTTTAGCACTAGCTCTGCAGGGACATGTGTGAAGCTCAAATGATTAACAAAAATATTTTGAGCAGACCCAGAATAGATGCTGAAGTTCTCTGCTAGCTATTTAAGGGTCAAGTTGCTGTTTTCGTCCATCATTCATTCGTACAAGCTTTCGTGCCACACATAAAGGTTTGTTTTCGATCGAGTATCGAAGCCAAGATTTTTCACCAACATTTCCAAGGTATTCGCATTATTGAATCCGTTTTTAATGGAAAATTTTATGTATAGTTGTTGCTGCAAAGTCGATTCCATTTTAAAATCGTAAATAATCGAAAACATGCACAGAGGTTGTTACCGGATTAACATCTAAATTACTTCAATTAATATATTAATAAATCCGCTATTCTGTTATAAATCGACAAATTCAATTTCACTCAAAATATATAATTTAATATGCTAAATAGAAATTGCGGTGTTTAAGGCCTGTGACACCCGCGGCAACGAGTTTTGTACATTCAAAACATAGTTCGCGTGAAAGAAATGCCTAGCACTGTCTTGTACGCGAAGATTCGCGAAAACAGCGAACTAGCTCACCAGCGAGAAGCATTCGCGAGCGGAGGCAATCACCCATACATTTATACGTAAAAGAATGATTTCAAAAACGTCCCGATTTTACTCCGATATCGTGAATTTCAGCTGCCAACGCATTTATCATTATCATTTTATCAAGGGAACGAGCTTACTCACTCACACGTATCAAGTTATAATATCTCGTAGCCTGGTACATCATTGTACGAACGTCTCTAGCAATGCCATATACACATTCATGTATAATTGTTTGCGTTCGCGGAACACACCTATTTTTTATTGGCTAGCTTCTGCATAGAACTAGTTGCAAATAAGCTTGCACTTTATTCTGATTGGAGAACATCTTATGATATCTATGAATTTCGGTGGGGATGCAAGGAAGTGTTGTTCCTTATCATTTCCAACGTATTAAAAATGCTTTTCAGTGGTACAAACTTCACACTTTTTAAAGATTTTAGGAGAAATTCTTTTCAAGCCACGCACAAGTGCAGCAGGCTTCGACGAGAAGTGTCGCCGGCACGTAAAGCCGAACACATAAAGTTGCTTCTTCTCAGGTAACTTCATATAAACTCACCTCACGACCCACTCAAGGGCCCACCCAAGGACCTACCCAAGGATCTATAAAAAGACCTATTAATGCTGGTAATTAGATGCATTTTGGGTCTTGTTCTGATAGTTTATGCATGAGGTTCTCGTACAACTCGATCGTCTATAATTCTCAATTAGGTCGTCAGTTAGTAAATTTTTATGATATCAGGTTAGGTATATACATATACTACATTCACTAATTTTCTGCTGAATCTTCGTTCACTCATCACTCGCTTCTAATTTCATTCACTCGTCACTCGCTTTCTTATTTCATTCACTCGTCACTCGCATTCTTATTTCATTCACCCATATCAATATATCATAACCCTTCCTTGACAAATCTTCGTTAATGAGAAAGCGCGATCACCATTAGGGGAAGAGGTCCATCAACCATCTACCCCACCGAGACAACGAGGATGGCAGAGATACAATGCCTGTAGCACGAGAAGTGCATCGCTGACGCTATTACTTCATCGACAGCAAAATTTAGTTCATTCGGCACAAATTTCATCGTATCTTCAACATCTGTTTTACCATTTCATATCTTTCCCACCGCTGATTGTCTGATTCAAACTACAATATCGTTCTTAAACATTCACCATTCTACCATTTAATTCTATCAACGTCCCGAAGAAGTAGTAAAACTTTTACTTTTACTTTGCTAATGAAAAATGGTATGAAATTATCCTAACAATTTTTGAATTATAAATAGAAGTTATACATTGTCAGTAAAATAAAATCGCGATTCTAGTCATACATATGAAATTATAAATATTAGTGACAATAAACTACAATTATTTTAGCATGTTATTGCGTACATCATTTAGTGCTTGAGAACTTTATTATAATAAGATCAGCGACTTCTAACCCAATCCTGTATTATCTCATGCAACGAGCATTTTATGTTACAAAGAAGTAGAATCAAAATAGAAGTGGTATAATGGTCATGAGATAACTTCGATCCTGCTTTTATAAGATAAATTTTCTAACAAGGCATATGTTCTCAAGACGACGTACCGTTTCCAAGTGTCAAGTTATGATGCTGAAATTTGATGGAAATGTCATCTCATTGTATATTTATCTTGTATGTTCTACAATATAGATCGATAATATAATAACCTGGATATTTGTCCACATTCCTTATTAGGTTGATGTAAAAGGCTTGTGCATATAAGTACTTACAAATAGGATGAATACGTTAAAATAATTAGACGCCATAAAAGGTTTAGAATTGAAAATAATATTTTAGGTAAGGAGACAGTCATCGGGTAACTTCGATAGATCTATTTTATGATCAAAGTACAAAGATCAATATTAGTTATTGATTATAATTTATACTAATTAATTACGTCTTATACAAATGAATTGTATATAGAAGCTATGCATGGGAACAAAGTCCATTGACCGATGTCACACAGGTGTTATAGAAAATATTCTAGAATGTGCTAATGAGATACAAATTAATAATGACAAAAAATATGCATATCGTGAAAGGGGATCTGTATGTGTAAAAACGATGCCCAGTTCTAGTAGAGGGATAGTAATTTTGGGCGTTCGCGGAAGGTCGTAATTTACAACTAAGTAGCGAAATAGTAATCCGGAATAAAATAATATTAGATTAATAATTTAAAAAAAAATATTAAGTCATGTCTAATTAAAGTGCGATCAAAAATTTATTAAGTATTTTATTATGCATTCGTCTAATGTAGCGCGATTCTTAGCATTAATATTTTTGGGAATAACTCAGATAAATTAACTCCAGTATAATTTTGATGAGTAAAGTAAAGTCGGGTGTAATTAGTAACAAGTTTGTTTATCAAGGTAAAGCCAAAAGACATACAAATAAATAATTGAGATAATGGTGCGTTACTCTAAAATAATAAATAAATAGTTTGTGTACAGCGGCAAAATCTGTAAGTACCTAGTTTAACATTTCTTTAATGTAACTGAACAAATCATAAAGTCACTTTGCTAGAAGTAGCTAAACTAAAGTGCTATGTTATAAAATAACGAAGGACTCAGATTCTTATAATTGTGAGCAGGGGATTGCTATGCTAATCCATACAATATGTCCCCTCTCACCCATGTCACGTTGGAGAGAACAACCCTCCGTCCTAAAAAATACGTGACAATGTAGATGCAGCGCATTGCATGTTCTATAATATAGAAGTTGACTTTCCTTTTTTTACATTTTGACAGACCAGAAATATGTCTTGCGGAATGGTATGGATATAAGTTTTTGTAATATTGACTACATTCAAATCAAATCGTAGCCACTTTTGTTATGAAAGGGTTTACGAAGCTAAAGTTATCTTAAGAAACGATGAGAATTGGCTACGCAGCTAGTATTGAATCATTTTCATGATTTCTGGGCTAAACACTCTGATGTTCTCTATAGGTTCTCTGTAACTACACGTGAACGTACTAAATCAAATACAGAGTTGAACAAAATTTGTGATTTAAAGAAAATTAAAAAACCAAGCAAAATTATTATTAAAATTGAATACCTTTGATAGCTTGCAACTCTTCTTTTTGAACTAGGAACTTTTGTATTAGTTTCATCATTGAATACCCATCACAAGTGCCATGATGTAACTGCATCCAAATTACATACGCCCCGTCCTTAAAACCTTTTAACCATTTAACTTTCTGCTTACCAATAAACATCCTAACCATACCTGGTGATGATAACAGAGGAATAGGTAAAACATATAAAAAATGTATATAAGAAGGGGTGATATTTCGCTAGAGCCAATATTTAAGTGAAAGTTATTTCCAGATTCTCAAAAGATTGATTTATTAACAGATTCCCAAATAAAGTACGCAATTAGGGTATTGTAGAAATCCAAACTTCCGTAAATAGCATTTCTAAATCTTCACAAATAAATTTCTTAGTGTTTTGGCAAATACCAACGTACCAAAAATAAAAACTCCAAAAATGTATGATATCTTCTTGATAGTTAGTCACTACTATTATAACTATTTTTAAATTACTTTATTAATATTTTAAAAAATTTCTTGTGATTTTTAGTACTCATTTGGTATTTGGAACGATACTGTATAAAAGTCAGATCAAATGCAAATTGTATATTTATAATATCGGTTAGTTGTATTTCGTATTTAATAGAAGTAATAAAATATATTGTTTAATAAATTACCTTCATTGTTATTTGGCATGTTAATATTGGCTAATTCTGATACATAATCATAGAATATTTTCTCATCTCCCGACACATTTACTGGTAATTCCAGAACCTGTATTATCTCTTCTGATCTTGGTGTACATCTTAAATAATAATCCATATCTAAAAATCGTTGCCGAATACAACAAAACTTGTCGATTTTAAGAATAAAATTATTCATAAAATAATCGGAAGCTGTTCGGTAAAAATCAGTTGCATTTCCATCGTACTCAACAAAAAAGAATACTGGTACGAGAGATCTTAATTTCTCATTATATGTACATGACGGCTCTATAGAAAAAAGTCGCTCCATTGGAGGCATCAGACCCCCAAATTTTGTTCCATACCAGTATGACAGTATTTGTTCTATACACAAACTATATATCATGCATATTATGAAGAACATGAGCCACGATGCATAAACAATTGGAAACAACCCAATTGAAGTTAAATGTATACATATTTGGGCACTTGTACTTGTGGAAGCAAACCAATTTTTTAAGGAAAACTGTAAAACAAAACCTTAATTAGTTAATGTAGCAACAACATTTAATCTAGTAGAAAATTAGATAAGAAAAGTGATGAAAACTATAAAAGTGACAAGTGGAAAATCATATCTTTTTTAAAATTGATTTAATGCAAGTTTATTTTGTGTAAATTCTCGCCCCTTGTACAATTCACGCACTCGCTCACTCACATCCCTTTGCATTCCTCTTCTGGATGTAGGTGTTCTTCATTATCTTTACTTCTTTTCGTATTTTTAATTTTGGCCAGGTAACAAGCTACAAGAAAGTTTAAGCGTTGTTCATGACGGAAATTTGCGATATCCATTCCAGCCTTGGCTTTTTGCATATCTCGGAGTGAATGGTCTTCATGTTTCGTAGCTGAGACTGAAGACCGGGCAGAAGGCCAATACCACAAAATCGTCAGGTGGTCTCTTTATATAGGCGCCTTACTATATGATACAGGTAAATTTTAAACTGTTCTTATTTTAGCAACGCACCATCGATTTAACAATCACCTGATCAGGGCTATTCCTTCATGACCTGGATGTTTTGAAGGTTTATTTGAAAACCAATTATTTGGAAAATGTATTGAGATTGTTCTTCATAATCTGCAGGTAAGCCATGGAGATATTGACTAGGACTAAGTCATTGATAAAGCGCAGATGTTTTATGTATAGATCGTCAGTTAAAACGCGTTATTCTTTTCAGTTCATCTCTTTGAAGACGTAGTCCACTGCCAAGGTAAATACTAATGCATGCGAGATTAAATTGCTTGTTTCTGTTTCTGATGATGTCTGTTTCTGTGTTGTCAATTAATTTCATGTGCATTTTTGCTCTGACTTAGGCTCTCTTCACAATACACGGTTTTGAACGCACGGCCAAAAATCGGAATAGGCAACAAGTGCAGACTGAACTTTTTTTTTTTTCGTCTGAGTTGAAAATTGGACCTGAGGTCAATCCTTCCTTTTAACGATTTCTTGCATTTTACTCAGAAATTTTGAATCTGCAGATGACTCAGCTGAGAGTTTCAGCACTGAATGTTTCCACGCCGTCTTTAATGTTCTTGTGGAACTCAAACGCCTTAGCTTAAAGCATTGTCCCATGCGCAGGATTGCCCATTCCTCGAATTTGTGGCTCGTAGTCGCCCTTCTTCAAAGTCTTTCGGCCGAAACCACCGCCTCCTCTTACACTCGTTACAAAGTTTTCAATTTCTTTCCGGTTACATCTCCAAACTCGAACAGTCACTTCCCAAGTCCAAAATCGGCAGCCACCCTTTTAATAAACTCGTCATTGTCCAACCGTTTTATTGCATTAAATTTCATATCAAGAGAAATTGCAAGTCTCTTCTGTTTCCCGCTCATACCGAAACACAGAAATGAGTAAACGCACAAAAGACAACACAACGTTCAACACGAGCACACAGCCAACTGAAGTGATAGTGGAAAACCGAGGTGTTACGAGTGCCCCCAAATATAATCGAGCCGGATTACATATTTCCAAACATATGTGCGTCTATAGGAGCGGGTAGGCCATTACGATTTGACCTTGCAATAGCCAGTAGAAACTTATGAGGCTCGATATTACTTGTAAAACAAATATCCATCGCTTTTCATAGTAATTGTTCCGGTATTAAGAGATTAATTTTTTTTTATCTTCGATTACTAGCTCGCTTAATTCACAAAATTTAGTTGACCGGGACTTGGATAATAGTGAGTCTACTGTAATACAAAACCAAACTACTACAACAATGGCTTGAAGCAAACTGACCGTATGATTTAATATAATATGAATGCGTGCATTTGGTCATGTAACCCACTAAGTTATCCGCAGTCGTCGGGGCGCCGTGAGAAGTAATGGCATGGACGGCATGGTGACGACAAAACCCCATCATTGTGACATGTAAACGGACACTATCTTTCTTCATTACACTAAAAGAAATGTCACCCTTCGATTTTTTCCTGTGCGGTTAAAACCGTATAATGTGAAAAAACGTTGTTTAATTCGGATTTCCTCCTTGATTTATTCTATACACGATTTTTATGCCGGATTTTTTTATTAGTTTTCATCACTAGAATGGAGTTTATCCATCAAAACTCTTCTCCTATCATACTTTTTGTGTTCTTTGTTTTCTATATGTAAAGTTTTCAATACTTTCCTTAGGTCCTAACTTCAGCTTGATAATAGTTTGGTAGTCAGTTTCCTCTTTTGTTGGGGGGTTTGGGAAAATATTGACTCACCAATTAAACTCTCTTTACTTTTGTGATAAGTTTAACATCGCCTTTCCAATGTCTTCGGAGTTTAGCACACTCACATCTTGGTGACTTGGTATTTTGTTTTGATTTTGTAGTGTTGTTCATCTTGACATTGTAATCTCCATTGGCTTATGCAAACTTTTCTTGGCTAACTGCTTTTAACGGTTGTTAATACATACATCTCATATGAGGCCTATATTGCGCATATAAGTCACATATAATTTGTTGTAATTTATTGTTAAGTTGAAATATTGTTCGGCATAATATTACAGATATTTATAATTAATATTGTAACGAGGAGATCTGATCTCGTTCTATTTAGTTCTAGTGTAGATAGTTTTGTACACTTAATATGTTAACAGTTTCTTAGCTATACGAATCTGATTGGTAATCAGGCAGTAGAAAGTGAAAGCTTGGATTTACATTTGTTTGGATTTACATTAATTATGGCGATAGTAACTAGAAGAAGATGGTTAAGATTAATATATTAGATGAAAGTAATTTTACTATAAGAAGGGGTAATATAGTGAAAGATATCAATCTTGATCTTGGTAGGATATTGGCTATTCAAAGAAATAAATAAAAGACACACAGCTCTCACAGAAAGGGACAGTCGGTAATACGAAATTTTAAGTTGCAATTAAATTATAATAAATAATAAATAACTTAAATTCTCAAATAAGTATCAGTAGTCAGTTATGGTGTATTTCTTAGAATAGGACAGTCTTTGACTGTTATTAATTAAGTTTTTAAGTTTAAATGCTTGGATTAAAATAAAATTTATTGATTTGACAAGAGTTAGTAAGATAACGTTGTAATTCTAAAATAAGGTTTTGATGGCAGGAACGATATAAATGTAGGGAAATAATTTTATAAATAATTTGATAAATTATTTCACGAAATTGAAAGCCATGTTTTATTAATTTATCTGTGAACACAAGTATTATTTTATTTTATTATTTTGATGATGCATTATTTTGTTTGAATGCACGAGTTATAATTTAATTTATGCAACTACGTATTTCCTAAACCATATTCAACATATTGTGTTAATATTATGCATCTGTTCTATTCAAATAACCTTGACTAATAGAGACGATTTGTTGTTGATAGGGTTGCAGTGAGACCCTCAGTGCAGACTACTCATGAGAAAGTCTAGTATTTTACTTTCAAATATAATGGGAGTCTAGGAAGCATAACTTCATCTCATAGTACGTAATTTAAATGTATGAGTTGATCCCGTAGGTTAGGAGGGAATCGGTGCGTATTCCACTAAAATCATTATCTATTTCCAGTCACGTTGGAAGTAAAATCGTCACCCAAATTTATTCGTGACAATATAATGAATAAGTAATATCCATACTAGACCATACTAGTCATAATATTTACTGTAATTAAATCGTTATTGAATTTATATATTTTTATTTAATCTATTTAAATGTCTTAATTAATTACAAGGCAACTGTAAAAAGCTTACCTTGATAAGTACATAGAAATATTTTATTTCTTTGTATCTTGTTGGCAGAAAATCTAAAATATTAAAAATTTTAAACTCGCGAATAAAGATATATTAAGGCTCCTTAGTTACCTGTAAATATAAGCGACATGTTTTTATTATTTTAACTCAACTAAAATTAGAAGTAGATTCTAAAAAATATATAGTTCCATGTATTTCAACTAATAGTAACAATTTTTATTTATCTTTTTATTACATGATAACAAAGCTAATGAATATGTTTCAAAGAGTATATTATGTTCGTAATATTTGTACACATTGAGTTACAAAACATACATTTACAGTACTACTATGTCAATAAAAGTTCGTTGAGATGAGAGATTTTGACATAAAAAGGTTACTCTTAATTCCGCACAACCTACTGAATTAATATGTACACTTCTTAGACGTAACAAACGGCCCAAAGAAAGGGCCCGCCTAATAGGGCTCAGAGAAATTTTCTACCTATAGCATCGCCTTGTATTCTTCAAACTTTCTAGTATTTTGTTGAGTTCATTCAGTAAGGTGTTCTAGTGTAATATATTTCAGAAATGACTCAAGAGTAGCTGCGTCACAGCGAAGCTGAAGGTCCGCGCCGTAGACAAATATAGGGTCCGGGGGATTCATGACTTGGCTTATGGAATTCAAGACAGTCTAGCGTGCGGCGCAGTGTCTTGTACGAGGCAGTCTGACGTGCGATGGAGTCTGGCATACGAGACAGTCTGGCGTGGAAGCAGCCTGGCGTACGAGGTATACTGGCGACGCGCGAACTCTAGCATGCGAGGCACGCCAAGCTGCCCTGTTACAAATTTGCCAATAGTCAGTCGGGAGTGGCCGCAGGCTGCGGTACAGCGGACATCAAAGCTATCCGCTCCGAAAGCATATATGAGGAGCGTAGGATTTATGGGTTGGCAAATTCAAAAGTTCATAGGCAAATCAAAAGGTTGCTACAGTCTGGCGGTCTGCCTCCCTGTTAAAAATTTTCAAAAAGATAATCAAGAGCGACCGCAGGCCGCAACAGAGCGGACAAAAATGGCGATCGAGGGAGTCATGGTTAGACGATTTTTAAAATTAACGATTTATAGGGTAGTGTAGTATAGTAAACCTTTATTGACATAAATTCTGATACAATTCTATCATTAAAATATTACTATTTTTCAAGTGTGCTTGATAATTTTAAATAATGTAAATAATTCTGGATTGCTAGATTTTGTGAAAGTTGTTATGATTTAAGCATGTTGTGCTAAATGAAATAGTGTAAGAAGGGCAAATGTTAGTTAGCATTTATAGATTTATTTAAACTTATATTCATCAAGTAAAGAATAATTTAAAAACATTTGAAACTATTATTTAAGTTAGAATGGCATCCTGAGTAACGGAGAGCAACATTATGCCTTCCGTCGGAAAGAAAAACAACACCAATGACGTAAATCATACTGAAGTGAGGTAAATCATACTAATTATAACTAGCAGTTGGAATCGTGGCTGACTGGTGCTAATCAATAAACAGCACAGCGTACTGTTATCAGCGAAAATCGATCTAATTAGCAGTAAATCAATAAGTGAAAGCATACTGTGTGATACTGTACTAGCATCTGTGAAGAAGGCATATCCGATTGGACGTGAATCCGTGTTGGCCGAAAGTAATTTTGAAAAGTCGGAGTGAGATTACACTAAGCCAGTGATGGCAAATCTATGACCCACGGTCATTGTATTGGTCAGATACGGACCCATGCAAGCTTTTTAAATGACATACGCGTTGATTTTTATAAACTTATTTTTGATATCATGAAAGCAGTGTGAGGGACTGTCGCCTTCGACCCGTACTATTCAAGGGCTCCAGTCAAAAGGCATCGAAGCACTACTATACTTTTTGAAAAATATGGGAATGGATTACTTTTTTATTTTTTTGCTGACATGTTTTGTTTTTGATAGACAAAGAAACATAAACTTTAGAAGATTTTAAAAGTGAGAACCAAAAAAAGTAGTTTTAACCATTCCGTCCTCCCCCTTTTCAAGTAACACCAGTGACCCACTAGCTAGTACTAAAAATAATAATGAACAAAATTTACCCACTTCTCAAAAAGATTCGCCATCACTGCACTAAGCCATAGTAATTTACTAGAGAATGGGAAAGTAGTGGGAGATATAGACGTAATTTTTGTAAGAAAATCAGCTGGCCAAAAAATAGATAAAAGCTCCATGCAGTCCACAGAGAACGATTATTGTCGTTTAAAGACTGAACTCCTGTCACTCTGGGTTTCGAACATAAATCCATGAATTAATTTATATTATATTAAATTTCAAAGAAGATAATTTATAAATTAATCTGTTTAATTAAGTATCGGCATTGAAATTAGTTCAGTATACAGTATTCGCTAATAATTAAATATTCTGTTTGTATGTATTCTTCGAATAAATTAAATTAAGTCCGCATGAAAGTTTTTTATTGATATAAATTAAAATAGAGTTATAAGGTAACTGTGCATAACTATAAATTGATTTTGTCAGGTAAATCAGGTAAGATCAACAGAGAATAATTTCATTACGTAAGTGGAATAATTATATAAGTAGTTTGGAAATTACTTTTTGATGAATTAAGAACGCCATGTTTATTTGACTAATCGTACGTATTAAATAAACATAAGTGCTATTTTATTTTTTATTACTTTCTTTGGTGAGGCGTTGTTAATTTGACAGCACGAAATATTTAGTTTATTTGCATGTATGCATTTCCGAAACTATGATTAGTACATTTTGTTTAGATTATACTTTATTTTCATATAATCAGTCTGATTTAGAAAGGCGATTTGTGATTGTTAAGGGTGGCGCATTACATGATTATATCTATAAAGTACGCTCAACGTTAGCAATTGCAAAGTCTGGTGTTTTATTTTAAAATAGTGTTCGAGACAGGGATTATAACTTCATAACTTTATTTAGTAGTATTATACTGAGTATCATTTTCTAATTATTCTACGAAATGGTATCTAGGGCAGAAAAGAAAACAGGCTTATAGGGCAGAAGTAATATTTTCCCCAGAAATCAATATAAAAACTAAATCACATTAAATCTACTAAATCGCAATTACAGAGACCAAATTAGAATAATTTATAATATGCAATACAATAACCCATTGTAATTAATTGTAAGGGCAGTCTCAGTAGGAAAGAAGAAAAATTTGGTCATTGTATTGGAACATTGAAACTTCTGGAAAAAACATATGTTCAGCCACACTAAACACCTTAATATGTTTCTCACTAATATTTTTTCTGCACATCTATCACATTTTCTCGTTTGCAACATAAATCTGTTCTATTTCGTCTCAAATTCCGAGAATTATTAAAATTCAATTTTCATTCTCTGCTCTATGTAATTGTACAGAATGTTCTTTTATCTGTTTGAATGACATTTTTTTTTCGATTTGTGATAGATTAAATGATTTAGAACTAAAGTATGAAGTTGGCTCCAGACCGCCGTTCAAATCAGCTCAGCGTAATGTGGCGCTTTGGATTTGAACAACAATCTGTGCTAGATCGCGCCAAATTGCGCAATTCTGCAAAAAAGCGAACACGATCCAGTAAGTGTCGGTACCTCAAAGTCAAACGGTTGTTTGTATGCATTTATTTTGGACGATATTTTAATTGCTTTGCAGCTATTTCAAGAAGAGCCATTGAAGAAATAGAGCAACGAATGAAAGCATTATGAAGCAGGGAAGAGAGGAGACGATAAGAGCTAGTATATTTAAAGAAAGATATAAGTATATAAGAGTGGACCGAGGGATGTTTGGATATTTGTTGTAAGTGTTAAATATGGTCTATGGGAGTTTGATAGATAGGTTCACATGTGAGAGCGTAGAGGGGGAAATAGGTATTGGTTGGGTGACGATATGAAAAAATACAGGACATGTCATTTAGGAGAAGAAGATTGGGAGCAATATGAAAGAGGATCCGAAAGAAGATATCTTAGAGTGAATAAGAGATAGAAATGGCACAGGATTGGGAAAGAATGGAAGGAAAATAGATAAGTTACTAAAAAAGATACATGTTTTGTAGAGGTAGATAATAGAATTTAATTTTCGTTTAAGTTTGTTGTCGTAAAAATTTTATTTTGTAAAATGCTTGTAAATATTTAAGTTAAATTTTTTATTATATATATTTTCATTTCATTAAAGGTTTATATAGAACAAAATGCAACGTGATAATTTGTAGTTGATATAAAAAATTTTAATACTTACCTTCCGCATTTCATATTATAGATATAGAATATTATGTGAACGAACTCATTTTCTAGAATGTAACGAAATAGAAACCACTACCAGCAAGCACTATATTTAATTAACAGCCAAAACCCATTTATCCTATATTAAATCCTACGACTTTTTCCCATACATAACCTTAACGAACTTCGAGCACGAGAACGCATTATTATGTGAATGTCACAGTGCTTTCGCTATAGGTTCCTGTACGACGTAGAGAAAATTGAATTTCGCTACATCGCGATATTTAACTTAGTATTTAAACGTTAAGTTGAAACTGTTTACTCTTCACGCCATATGTGTCACTTAATTCGATAGGTTTCCTATCATTTAATGGACAAATTCGATTCAGTTACAACTAGAAGCGCGATTTATTTATTAGTAAATGTACATTTTGATAGACGAATAAGATTTTTACATTACTTATATTATCTAATAAGAGTCCAATGTATCTTAAATTAGGAGGGTAGTAAAAACCATGGCATCCGCCGGGTTCTATGACCTCTTTTGGCCACAAACGCCCGTCGCATTCACCATTTCGATTACTTATTTGCAAAAATGTATGAAAATATTGGCGAATTTATGGGCTTCGTTCTCGGACAGGCTTACTCCAGTTCTGTATCTATACTACGTTTAAATTTAACAGCTGTCATTTGAGAAATCAACATCGCGTAGAAAAACACTTTTGATGTTATGTTTCAATTATTTTAATTTTAATCAATAACGAGAAATTTGAAATGAATCTCGGGTAGTGTAGAGTACAGCATAATTGCTTGTCTATAGTGCTTTATTTTCTGTAAGAGATCGGACCTGTTGATGGAGAGGGAGATGGAATATGTTTAATAAATTTGTAAACACCGAGTCACGTGTTTATATTTCGTTGACCCTAATTGTATATCATGGTCATTAATGACAAATGACTTTAAAGTTACTTGAATACATAATCATACACGCGCAAGAAACATGTACACAGATCACACCTGCTCGTAGTTCGTCAACCATAAGGTACCAATTACTATTATACGTCTGAAACTATACTACTTTTGACTAGAGAAACTCGCAACCCCTCAAGTTTCAGTTGTTCATAATTAAATGTAATTTTATCACTTGTATAGTTTATGCGTACACATTTAGTTAATTTCAAGACCAAATATAATAGATATTTTTATTGGCGTGGAGAATTATTAAAGTATTGCGGTGTAGATTGCACGTTATGTACCAAACTTTCCATTTCTCAGTTGATTCTACTTAATACTACTGTTGTCAAACAATTATTGTCAAACTAATATTGCCAAACATTCGGAGGTTGTTATTGAGTCCCCATGTAATTTCACATCCAACAATACTTCAGTTTCATATTAATTATTATGTATAATCTCAATGGACTATTTTTATTAACCATGTATATGTACGGTGCCGTATCATAGTTCGTCCCTCTATCCGTATACTTCATAGTCTATGTTTGTAGTTTAGATATATGGTTTGAAGTTATATGGTTTGTAGATAAATTTATCACAAAATCCACATGGTCGGCCAAGTCGATCAATATTATGATTTTTAGTATTATTGAGATAGTTTACTAACATGGGATTTCTGACGTTTCTGAGGAGGGCCAGTGTAAGTACGGGTTAAGCTATAAAATTGGCAATAAATTGTGGTTAGAAAAACGGACGGCTTAATTTTGCAGTAACTTAACCTTCAAAATGTGTACTATTTTAAACTATATGATGTCCGGGAAAGGTGAGAAGATAAACCCAGCGAAGGAAGAACGGTACAATTTGGCATTTCGAGTAATTATGTTTTCAATAATTAGTTAATTAGTTCACTAGACAAATTGATTTTTAATATGCTGACCTGATTGTGACAGACAAAAAACGCTATCCAAACTTTTCAGTTTCAAGCTATATATAATTTTTTACGTTTTGATCATGTTTTCCCTCTTTTTAAAGGATATAACAGTAGGGGTTTAGTTTCAATGGTTCTTTTGTTATAGATTATAATACCTTGACAATTCCTCAAGGTCATTTAAATTAAATATACAAATATAAATAACGTTCTAGCCCGTAACTATTATAATTATAATAACGGTTTAGCAGTACTACACACGGAGAAAGTCATGACACAAATCTTTTACATTTTATGAAACCTCTAGTTGCTACTATTGCAGCTTACTTAATAATGACATCAGTCGCGGAAATTATAATTTGAGGATAGACTTCAACTCATATTATACACGAAGTCCAGATATTTCTATTTAATTTTTACCTAAAATGTAAATTGTAATCTTCTTCTATATTTTTAATCTTACTTTGCGACATGAAGCGGTAAAAAAACGTGTTAATCTCTATTGATATCATACTCCTTGATATCTGTTTACTACCGAAGCTTTTCGATAGTATATACATTTTGTTTGATTTTTCCTGTTCCGTGTGAGGAAATGTATAAGAAAAGTTATCCTACATTTATTCTTCTATTGTCTACTATAACAAAAATTAAACAATTGATCATCAAATAGAACATATTAACAAATACATTCAAAATGTTAAATGGAACATACCCAATTTTACTGCGTATTATTAATCTGTAAAAAATCTTCTTTATAATGCCATATCACATGTCACACTTATCTGCTATATGGTATTAATTACATAAATTGATAATTTAATAACAAGTGCACACTAGAATTGAACACATCACTTTGACAAGCTGGCCAGGCGGTGAAACAATTGCTAGATATCTAGATATTATGAATTAAAATTTTAAACGTAATTTACATATTATTACTTTGTTTATGTTGTTAGTAACAACATAAACACAGTTATGCAGTTAATAGCAACATAACAAAGTAATAATATGAATCGAGGTATTAAAATATTATACAAATGAGAATTACTTTGTTTTTGTTGTTAGTAACAATGTAATCAAAGTAATGTTATGTAAATTAATTTTAAAAACTTTAACCTGTAATTTAAAACTTAATTTATGTACTATTATTTTCGTTCTTGTTGTTATTAATAACATAAATTTCTTTGTGTTATTGTTACTAACAACATAACGATGTTTATATTATTATTAACAACATAAGCAAAGAAATAATAAAGTTTAAAAATTTTAAACTGAAACGTTCAACCTAATTTACATACTATTACTTTGTGTATGTTGTTAATAGCATAAACAAAATAATGCGCATTTGAATAGTATTTGTATAAAGAGGTTCATATAAATACTTTGTTTATATTATGAATAAAAATATAAACAAGCAAAGTAATAAACAGCATATAAACAAGGTATATGAACAAAGTATATAAACAAAGAATTTAACAAAGTATTAATATGTAAATAAAATTAACAGATTTTAAACTGAAATTTCAAAATTTAATTTTCAAAATATTACTTTGTTTAGGCTGTTATTAACATTATAACTTTCTTTATGTTGTTGATTCTAAGAGCATAACTTCGCTTATGATAACAACATAAATGAAGTTATGCTCTTAGAATCGATAACATAAAGACAGCTATGATCTTAATAACAGCCTAAACAAAGTAATATTTTGAAAACTAAATTTTGAAATAACAGGATAAACAATGTAATGTGCATTTGAATAGCATTGTTATATCTCCATTCATATTATTACTTATCTTTTGTCATTAATAACAACATAACAAGCAAAGTATTAAGCAAGGTAAATAAATAAAGTATATAAACAAATAAAGTATTTTACAATGTATGAATATGAAAATTAAGTTTAAAAATTTTAAACTGAGATTTTCAAACTTAATTTACAAAGTATTACTTAGCTTGTACGTTATTAACAACATACCTTGGTATATGTTGTTCATTTCAAAGCATAACAGTGTTTATGTTGTTATTAACAATATAAACAAAGTAATGTACAATTGAATTGCACTATTATATCTACGTTCCTATTATTACTTTCTTTATGGTATTACTAATAACATCAACAAACAGAGCATATAAACAAAGTATATAAACGATCAAAGTATTAATATGTAAATTAAGTTTAAAGATTTTAAACTGAAATTTTAAAACTTTGTGTAGAAAATATTACTTTGTTTATGCTGTTATTAGCATCATAACTTTGTTTATTTTGTTGATTCTTACCGCATAACTTTGTTTATGGTATTATTTATACAAGGTATATAAACACACAAAGTGTTTAACAAAGGATTAATATGTTAATTACGTTTAAAACCTTTAAACTCGATCTTCAAAACTTAGTTTACAAAATATTACTTTCTATATGCCGTTATTAATATCACAACTATGTTTATGTTGTTGATCCTAACAGCATAACTTCGACTATGTTGTTATTAAAGACATAAACAAAGTAGTGTGCATTTCAATAGCATCACTATGTCTCCGTTTATATTATTTTCTGCTTATGTCATTAATAACAACATAAAAAGCAAAGTATTAAACAAACCACACAAAATAGCACAATATAAACAAAGTATATAAACAAACAAAGAATTTAACAAAGTATTAATATGTAAATTAAGTTTAAGGATTTTAAACTCAAATTGTAATTTACAAAATATTAGGTTGATTATGCTGTTATTAACAACATACCTTTATTTATGTTGTTGATTCTAACAGCATAACCTTGTTATTAAAAATTTAACTAAAGCATTGTACATTTGAATAGAATTATTATACCTCCGTTCATATTAAGACTTTCTTTATGTTATTAATAAAAACATAAGCAAACAGGGTATTACACAAAGCATATACACAATGTATATAAACCAAGAATATATACAAACAAAGTATTTAAGAAAGTATTAATAAGTAAATTAAGTTTAAAGATTTCAAATTTCGAAACTTAATTTACAAAATAGTACTTCGTTTATGCCATTATTAACAACATAACTTTGTCTACGCTGTTGATTCTACGTTGTTGTTATTAACAACATAAACAAAGGAATGTCCATTTGTATAGCATCATTATATCTCTGTTCATATTTTGCTTTGTTTATGTTATTAATAACAACGTAAACAAGCAAAGTTTTAAACAAGGCATATAAGCAAGGTATGTAACCGAACTATATAAACAAACAAAGTATTTAACGAAGTATTAATATGTAAATTAAGTTTAAAGCCTTCAAACTGAAGCTTCGAAACGTAGTTTAGAAAATATTACTTTGTTTATGCTGTTACTAATATCATAACTTTGTTTATGTTGTTGATTCTAACAGCATAACTTCGTTTATGTTGTTATTAACAACATCAACAAAATGAAGTGTATTTGAATAGCATTATTATATCTCCGTTCATATTATAACTTTGTTTATGTTATTAATAACAGCATGATCAAGCAAGGTTCTATTAATACAAAGTTCTATTAAAACAAAGGTTCTATTAATACAAAGCAAAGTTCTATTAATTCTATTAATACTTTGTAACAGGATAAACAATGTAATCAACAATATATACAAAGTTTAAAGATTTTAAACTGAAATTTCAAAACTTTATTTACAAAATATTACTTTGTTTATCTTGTTGTTAGCATCAAAACCTTGTATATGTTGTTGATTATAATAGCATAACTTCGTTTATGTTAACAACATAAACAAAGTAAAGTGCATTTGTGAAGCATTATTATATCTTCGATCATATTATTACTTTGCTTATGTTGTTATTAACAACATAAACAATATAGATACATGCAATAAGTTTAAAATTTCAGTTCATAATATTTAGTGATTTGTTCAATTTTGTTGATCGTGGATTTGCTATTTAATTAACGATTTATGTTATTAATTGATTACAATGCAATGGAATGTGATATGCCATTGTAAAGAGGATTTTCTACACTTTCCGAATACGCAATAAAATGGGATAGTTTCCATTTAAAATGTTTAATCTAACTGTTAAATCTAATCCATTTGATACTCAACTGTTCTTTTTTTTGATATGGTAGACAATATGTAGTACAACTTTCTTTCTATAACATTTTGCCATATCTCATTTTGTCAGTAGCCCAGACATATGCTGTGACAGCTAAAATTAAACAGACTATATTTACGTAAAATATATGTTACACTTGATTTGCAATAGTTATATGCACATGTTGTAACTGCTCGTAACTATTTAAACAAGTTAAGATCTGGGCCAGAAAATCAAGTTACAGACTGAAAAGGATGATAAATCCTAAAGCCTCCTTCAAACAAACTCTCCGATCTCCGAACAATATACAATACAAACAGGGAGTGGAGTTTTAGTGGGTAAAAATCCCACACTGTCTGATGACAGTGTGGAAAGGGCATCCTTCGCCTTTTGAAGGTTTCTCCACTTTTTATGTAAAACAAAATAATAAAAGGGCCAGCACAGTATACAAAATGGTAGGCAAACACTTTTAACGTCTTATTACATTTAAAATGACCTTTAACATTTTTTAAACAAATATGTACGTTATCATTTTACACAAGCCATAAAAGTTTACTAGCTTCACTTAAGTTTTATTGCGTTGCTATTATAATACTACATATATTGAGGTACATTTATTCACCTTACTTTAAAATTGCTACATAAATCATCTAGTAAAATGGTTTTTAGGGACAAAGTATCAGCAGTTTTCCGTCTTTTCGCAAAACTTTTCTATTTTAAAAAATATTATATATTTTTCGAAACTTACTTCATCTACTGACAACCATAACAACTATATTCGTTTATTTTCGGTGACATTATTTATGTTGCTTTTTAACTTCTATAAACGAAATTGCAAATATGGTTTAGTGAATATAGATACGAAGTAATTTAATATTTAGAGTGTTGTGCTAAATAATTATCCGGAATTATTTTTCTATAAATTTCAAACGTGGCTGCATCTTGAAAACGATAAAACGATGAAATTGTGGAAACGATGTCAGTTGATTATTATCTACTAAAAGTTTACACAATTAAAGGTTTGGGCCTAGTTAGTAGATTCAATTGATAAAAATATTAAAAAAATCTTTTTGATGAAATAATGAAAGACTTCAATTATGCTAACTAACCCGACGTTGTCTATTCATGCTAAATATTATTCAATTACGTACATGACTAATTCATTGCAACATCTATTCAAAATGCTTGAAATTAAGCTTTAAAGATATTAATAAATTTTCCTCATTAAAAAATAATAAAAATAAATTGGTTTCGCTTGAACTATCAAGTGTTTACTCATTGAAATGTAGTTCTTGCGAGAAATTTTATATCGGTATGACAAACAGAAAGTTTTAAAGTAAGGTTAAAGGAACATCTGAATACGATTAGGTTGAATCATCCTGAAATATCAAATTTTGCTAAGTATATTTTAAGGTCCAATCATGATTTCTCTTTCAAATATGTTGCTAAATTTTACAATATTTTCATAATAAATATCTTACTCCTGGAACAGGTGCATAAAATAAATTGTTTAAACGCGGATAACCTTTTTAATAAGCAAGCGGATTTGCAGAATTTGGATTCATTAAACAAATTTTTAGAATTGAGTGATGATTGACTATTATATCTTTTATTGTATGTCCCGTTAACGTGTACTTTACTCCTTTACGGGTTGCAGATATGATGCGTGCAAGTAAATAGTTTCATTCTTGTCATTTAAGTGTATTAATAAAAAAGTTTGGTTTCTTAGATTAATTTTATATTTCATTCTAGCTTCTTCCTTTGGACGATGAGATTACAATGGTTGCCAAGATAAAGGCACGTGTGAAATATAATAAAAAAAAATTAAAAAAATGTGGAAAATCTTTTATAAATTTTTAATTTCCTTTTTGCATAGCTTTATTAACATATGAATTGTATCTTGTTTTTACCAATTCAGTTAATTTTGAAATATATTTTAAGATGAGAAGTGTGATCTTCCAACCATGTTTCGTTTAACTTTTCTCTTTTGCCATATTATAATTAAAACAAAATTTTGAATCGGGAAAAAATTACTTTTTCCAGTTTAAATTTATTATCTTTGGTGGATTTATAACATCTTCTAATATTGTTACAGATGCATTCAAAGCAGGATCGTAATTTGTTTACTTCTCTTTAACATCCATATTGCTATATAGTATATTCTATTTTTGTAACATGTAGGATGCTTGTGCATGAGGTTATCAGGGTTGGGTAAGAACTCGCTGTGTTCATTTATAATATTAACAAAGTACATTAAATACTATGTAATGATGTACGCAATAACATGTTTAAATAATTGTTGTTTATTGTTCCAATATTTATAATTTATAACGTCAAAGTAAGGACTCCCAACGCGATTTTAACTGACTGACAATAATTAATAATTAACTTCTATATATATATATATATATATATACATATATATATATATGCGGATAAGCGGTGAATATGGATTACACATAAACGCTAAAACACCAAGGTATTGATCGTCGAAAGGGAATCCCTTAATCGCCCAGACATAAGAAGATTGGCAACTATGAGATGGTGAGCCATTTCATATACCTGGGTGCCGTTGTAACTAATGAGGGTAATTGCCCGCCTGAATTACGAAAATGAATCTACTTGGGTCGAAATGCTATGTCACAGCTCATTAAAAACTAGCAAGATAAATCAATATCTAAGAAAACCAAAATCAGTTTGTTTAACACTCAAGTATTCCCATTGATGATGTATGCATCAGAAACTTGGACGCTGCGTACAAGACATCGGCACCGCGTGGAAGCTTTTGAAATGTGGTGCTGGAGGCGAATGATGCGCGTTCCGTGCACAGAACGCAGGACAAATGCCCAATTCTCGCCGAAATTCATCCGAAACACGACTATCTCCGCTAATCTACGGGAAGGTCTTGTCATTCTTTGGTCATATATCCCGCAGCAAACGGTTGATGGTCGGCAGAGCGGTCGACGATTCAGTGGAAGCCAAATAGAAGGCGTCTTCGTGGTAGATCCCCTTTACGCTGGATTGACCTGCTAGAAATCCTGTTTGACAACAGACTTAAAGCAAGGTAGGAGACTCGCCGGACATCGGAATAGATGGAGAGAGACAATGAACGCTGCTTTGCAAGCAGTAACATAGAAGGAGCCACCACGCGTCTGTCAACATGCTAGGACAAAGAAGAAGATTAGAAATAAAAATATAGATCTCCCGTGCCTTCGCTCAGAGAGGGTTTTCGCATAATAGGGCCAAATTTAAACACCTTTATTTCAATAAAACGTTATCAATAAATGACTTGTCCTAATTATTTAGATAATCTATGCACGATTGATACAATGTATACATAGCATCACTAAATTTTTCGGCTTGTATATTTTCTGATTTTTCTAAGGGTGATATGACTTTTCTAACGACAATAGATGAAGTATGATTTTAGTGGATTAAGTAGTTGCAAATCTCTCCCTAAAGCTTGTAAAGGAGTTGGACTGCGTGTTTAACTGTAACCAAGAATTTGTTTTATATTGAACATCTGCGTCATCACAAAATACTCTTCTACTGTTATTGTGTAAATATAGAAATGTGAATAAATTTTTACTAATATCACTTTATATATCCGTAGACAATCTACAACGGGGCTTATGCAGTTGTTCAATATGTGGGCGGCACAATTGACGCCTATCAATTTATGATTACTTGATTCTTGCATTTAAAATAAAACATTGTTCTTTCGTTTTCGCTGGGAACCACTGAAATTGCTATTGGTATTATCAGCTCACAAAGTAAGTAATTTTTATTGGCGACTCCTTGATGTAATTGGTTAATATGTCTGAAGATAGATTAGCATCCAGATAGATTATTTATATTACTTGGACACCGCAATTGGGTAAAAAATATCTGACCAGAATTTTGCACAATTTAATATTTCCATGATTCGAACAATCCGATTAAATAGTTATATAATTTGTTTCGTTAAACCGGTTTTAATTGAGTTAAAAGAATACGGAGTGAAAACATTACAAATGGCTGTTTCCATTTTCTGGAAATGAAATGAATGGGTATGTTGTATTGAATGATAACATCAAGATGCATCTTTTAGTGCTAAAAGCTTTAGATTCTCAACGAAATATTTATTAACGAAAAATGAGTTTAACAATTTGTTTGTTGAAGCCCTAATGTCCGCTTCTTTGTGTTTTGCTACTTTGTGTCTGAATATGTTGTGTAATTGCTGGCGGTACTGAAATATTGTCTGCTTATGGTTAGGGATAATTGAAATTTGGAATTGGTACAACTGTATAACTGTTATCGAGTTTCCTTTTGGAGAGCAAATGGGGGCAGGAAATTTTAGTACTTTCATGACGTTGTAGAAATTGGGTTAGCTGATTGGGTGTTGGTTGACGTAAGCGGCTGAAAGCCAATAAGTGTTAGAATAGCGCAATTAAGGGGAAAAGAGGGATCCATCTCGTTATGAGGAAACTAGCAGGCCGGATGTGGATCATTATCTTCTGAAAATTCGTCTTGATAACACGCCAATTTTCGCCAACTTCTCAACTTTTCAAAGAAAGTATGGCTTCTGAGTAAATAGTAACTTAAAGTTAATTTGGGTTATTGGGTGCGGATTTCAATTAAGCCACTAAGTTTCAGTGGATGGTTAAAGCCCAGATTGGGTAAGATATTGAATATTTTTGTTGTAAAATGCCGGCTAGAGTATGGTTTTGAATTTTATAGACAATCACCCTAGGGCAACGCCTTTCATCATCTGCTGTAGCAGCAGTAACTCGTTCCTGTAATATCATCGGAGAATGCTGAGTTAGATTTTTAATTGATTTTTGGAAGTAGCGGTTCACTTGATAATTGGTGTCAATAAGCCATCTTGGGGCCGATCAATTTACCACCACGTGAATCTGAAGTTCGGATGCCAATAGGCTTAGGCATATGCAGGAGACTCTCCTATTTTAGAATTGAAACATCTGTGGAATTTTGCTTCAGCCAGGCGTCTGGATCAACATTGGAACTTCGTGGGAGATAGATCTTCTTTGTAGAACGTTTAATTTTAATTAATTTCTTTTGACTAGCTTAGAGTGACTACAGTAATTATTATATTTTATTTACCACGTCCGTCGGGGGCCTAGAGTTGTAATAACGGGAAGGGGGGAGGTTTGTCATTTAATCTTCAGGTTTAATAAGTTTTTAAGGTAATAAGGAGGGGGGTTTGTTATAATAGAGGATTTGAATATATTTTAAGATAATATAAGTTGGGTAGTCCATGTTTTTTTAGTTTTGAACATGTAATAATTAAGTAAAAGAAATGATACAAAGGCTACCATTATATTTGCTTGAGTAGTGTGACCGTTTTAGAATAACAAATTTTACCCTTAGGGTACTGAGACCTTAAGTTAGAAATAGTCAAATTTGCGTACTTGTAAAAGCCTCTAGAAGGTTCCACTGGTTGATTTTTGTAACGTGTTGCCACCACTATTTTAATGTTCTTGTGTTGAATTGAAGCGAGCTGTGATATTTGGATTTGAGAAAAAAAATTGTTAATTGGGGGTGACCATGTATTGCGTCGCCAATAAATTTGAAAATTAAGAGACGCTGAGGCTGTGTAAATATTTGGCCAAAGAGCGTTGAATTTGTAAATAACCATTGTACAAATCTCATTAATTAAGGATCATTAGGATATTTATTAGTTAGTTGGGTGTTAATTTTTAATAGGATATTGTGAAACATAAATTCACAATAAGCACCACCTAGTTATGTACAATTATTTTCTAGTTAATAAATTTTAACAGTAGGCTTATTGCTTAAAACAGATGAAGCTAATTTTGCAGTTAATAGAATTCACGTTCAAATTATGTATACAATGAAATTATCAATTAGATAATTTTGCAATTACTAAAATAAAATTCCAAATTATAAATAAATACAAATGATTAAATAAATTAATTGTAGTTAATACAATAAGATTTCGGCTAGTGTATACCAAACGCTTAAATACTAGATTATTGGTAGTTAATAAATTAAACTTGTCTATACCATGAAATTGTCAATTAGCTTATTTTACCAATACTAAAATAATATTTCAAATTATGAATAAGTAGAAAAGCTTTATCAACTTAGTCCTATAATACATTAGTTACTTCTTACTGGCATGAAGAGCCACATATTGTTGTGGTAATGTCAAAATTTTTAAATAAAGTGATGGCTTATTATTATTGTTAATTCTTGTTATTGACTTGTGTGCACTCCCAACCCTATTTTTTTTATCCGAGATTAGATAGGATTTCTGGCGCGCATTGTAGTCAAGAAGGAACGCCTCATCTCACCCAAGCACTTGAGCCAGAAGACTGGATGTCTTCTGGAATCCCCACCTAGCCGCAGCACAACATCTTCAGCTAGGGTAATTGTTGTCTTCCCAAGGATGCAGGTTATAACGTATTTATTAACTAACCGACCTAGATTGTAGTAAACAATGTAGTTATCACCAAAGGAACATAATCAGTATATTGAAATTTGATACATACGACTCAACAATTTTGTTCACCGTAGATATATTTTAAACCAGCATGTATACATTTGTTAATGCCAGAGATAACCCATGAAATAACTACAAACAAGATTACGCGTAATTATCTTATGCAAAGCTAAACGAAACCGAGAAACAGTTATAGAAAATAACATTTAAAACTATCGTAGCCCAACGCAACGCTAAATAAAGCAACCGGAATTATAACACTGCATTCACTTTTTCACGTAAATGCACTGTATAAATTTTCGGGGAATCGACTATCTGTATAAAGAGCTCGTTAGCATCATTACGGAAATGAACCGATTTTACCAACATTATAAATCTTAAAAGAAATTACGCTCGCAAATATTGAGTATTTGAATGAGAATCATTATATCGATGAAAAAAAAAATTTAAATGATACAATTTTTAAAAAAAAACTTTTAACTGTAGTTATCCTCTAATGCAAGTTATTAGGAATTTAATTTTGAAGTATATTATTTATTTAGTGTCCGGTTTGTTCAATTACGTAGATTAAAATATCTATTTAATCAAATATTCAAAATTGTTAAATAGAAGCTGGTAAGGCATCAGCAACTTTTATATGCCAGTGTGTACTACTATTAAGTATAGTAAAATGTTCTTCGCCTAATAAATGTTAAAAACGAATTTACAGAAACAGAAAATGGCTGGGTAATTCATCTAATGGTATTATTTTAACGTGGGAATTGTTTATAAACGATCTAGAAAGTTGCAATAAAAACACGGCAGCCTCAGGTTTGTACTTTTACTTTCAAAAAATTGCGTACTTAATTATGCTTTGTTCTTATTAAAAATGATAAAATGAAACTTGGAAAATTGTTACATCAGAAAGCCTTCAAACCTACAGATTCACTTGTAGAATATACTGAGACAATTTTGAGTCAATCAATTTTCATTAGTAATTTTTCAAAAACTATGCAAGAACACCTGTATACTCTACACATTTTCATAGTCTTCTCAATACCCTTTAAAACGATATTCTACATGAGAGGTTTGGCTTTCCCAGGTATTGCTTAACCCTTCGATAGGCGCATGGATTCTATTAGACGCCAATGTTTACTGGCGGCTCGGCGCATTCCAAATGCGCAGCTCTTTTCGCTCGACCCACCTTTTACCTTCGTATCTAATAATAGTGCCAGTACAACTCACAATTTCGTTCGTAATAGTTTAATCATAATTACGCCATGTCACTCTTTGTGTAACGAGTTTATAAATTGTGCTGTAGCGTACCAGAGTATAATAATTAAGTATTTGATGATAAAATCGTTTAGAATTGGACTAGCAATTGACGATAAATGAAATTGCAATTCAATAGTGTTCCAAATACTCCATATAATTGATTAACTAATTAGTTTTTTAGTTAACAAACAAAAACTTTGTTGACATGTTTCAAGTCGTCCAGGCAGATTTTAAAATCTGTTTTGCAAGATGCATCAAAATCTACTCTCACCTTGGATGTTGTGCTTCTTGGCCTTATTACTGCCTGATGTGCCAAATAATATTTTCCTTCACGTTCTAATTGCTTCACCTTTTCCATCTACCCCAATTCCTCATATTCTTCCATAAACTCTTTATATGCCGTTTTTAAAGACTAGTCTTTTTCGATTCTCTTCCCTTTTTGTATTACTCTAGCTGCTGCTTTTTCCTTTGAACTCCGGTATTTCTTCTTTGAGTGGAATCCTAACTATGTATTTGCTAGTTTCATCTATTAATGTTGTAGCTGCATAGAATTCTTCACATATCATGTCTTCTTTTTTAACTCCGGTATTTCTTCTTTGAGTGGAATCCTAACTATGTATTTGCTAGTTTCATCTATTAGTGTTGTAGCTGCATAGAATTCTTCACATATCATGTCTTCTTTTTTAATTCAATTTTTTGCTCGATTTCTTCTGTATTCCAGAATCTTGTCAATTGCTTATCTTCTTTAATTATCGACGTCATGGAAATTACTTGTATCTTTTCTGGTAACCTCTTGTATATATTTCCGGATAACATCCGGATAAATTGTTCAAAACATGCATAGTTTCAAACATGCATAGTTCAAGTAGCGCTATGATTCTAATATAATTTTCTTATTTAAAAATAAACATATATAAACGCCTGGCTTTGTCCGTCTGTCCGTCTGGAACGTTTTTGATTTTATATATATGACTAGCATATATGTTCGAGTGAGATAGTTAGTACTTTTGTAGTACGTACGAATGCTGCATTAAAAGAAACATGAATTAACTAGATAAGTTTG
>WYDF02144269.1:0-37275 GCA_009867245.2 Adranes taylori
GAAAGTCAAAATGATAATAGACCAAATGCAAATTTAAATAGTGCAAATATAAATATTTAAATATGCAATGATTATAGAGGTATTCTTCCTCTTCTTAGTACAACATCGTGACCGATGTGTAGTGATTATGAGACGTCACTCTTCGTCCATGTTCTGGATAATTCTATGCACGATACATCGCCACCCCTGCCTGTTGTTTGTTTCACATGTTGCGGTTTCCATCCTCAAGTTCATGAGCTTTGAAATCATATCGGTCAAGCTGGTCGGCCAACATTCGTGCCTGCGCTTTCCCGTAGATTTTCCCTGGACAACCAGCTTCTATTTATATGTCCAATGTTGTCACTTCTATTTATACGTCCAAAATAATCCTTAAGTAAAAACCCATTTTTTCCACATGAATAAGTAATAAATTTGTTCAAATATCCAGATTGTTCAAATATAAGTTTGCTCCTTATATGATTTCTCTCATCCTAATAATTATAATCAAAATTTACACAGAAACTAACAGATATATTATAAAACAAAACAAATGTGGATCAAACTTGCTGGGGGCATTTGAAAATAGAATCAATAAATTACGCGATACGTATCTGTAATAGCAAGGTACAAAACGTAATCGTGCTGTCTGCCCCTGCTATGTGTGCAAACCTGACTTGATGTGAACGAGCTTTGCTGAAGCGCGTTGTTTGCTGCACGTATTATATCCGCATCGGTCGCTGCTGGTAGTGGATTTTTTTGCTATGCTATATTAATTAAATGGCAGCGTCCGAATCAATTCGCGTTGGCAATGATAAATATGTGTTGCTGCTCGTTGTCACTGTAGAGACAGTGTTGGCTGTAATCGATGTATGCTAACCGTTATGGAAACCGTTCGGGGTGAAAATGATGTGTGTTGGCAAGCGTTTGCTATCACACAGAGTAGAATTTGGTCGCCGGTTTAGGACTTAGTCCCTAAATTAATTTAGTTCCTAATGTATGCGAATTACAAGAAAGTTAGCCAGCGACAGCGAGCAGCCAAGTCAAAGCGACTACCAGCGACAGCATACAACGTCCTACATAGTATCAACGCATTCACTGTCCACAAGAACATGAACTTATGGATTACTTACGTACTAAGCTACCAGTACTCAGCGAGTCCACTGAGGACTGGTGGAACGAAGAGAGCAGTTCGAACGTGCTCTCTCACATTAAGCTGACCTGGCGCCCGAGATATTAATTTCCGGAGTTTTATTTATATATTCTAAAAGTGTAATATAAAAGTTGAGCCATTTATAACTTCGCTAGACTCCAATACGCCGCGCGCCGAGTCACAAATTTTAAAACTACAGGTGGATGTGCTACATACTTTCGGTTCAAATTAAGGCCAATTCCTTAACGATATATGAAAATTTATAATGGGTTAAATGCAAAGATCGAATAGGAACTAAATAAAAAATTAAATCTCACATTAAATCTTTATTAAAAATTAAGTACAATATTAGATTAATCAAAATGACTTAATAAACAAAATCTCAATTATTTGATGTAATAATATATAATATGTGACAAGTCCTAGAATCTTATTAAACTAAATGTGCCATAAAAACAGAAAAAGTTATTATTATACGTCTACAAATGTACGTTGTATTTAAAAATTATGTTTAAATACATGTAAACAAAAAAAGTGGAAGTTTTCAGTGCAATAATGTATGTGCATAAAGTAAATACAAAAAACAATTATTTTATATGATGTAAAATTTGACAAAATGAGAAGTATAAACTAGTTGAAAATAATTCGTTTAGCGTTTGGAGCTCCAGTGATGTTAGTGTTCCTACACTCCACTTTATTATTTCAGTATTAAAAAGGATTTCGCAGAGCAAAGAGGAACTAACAGAGCTATATGAAATACAGCAGACATCCGTATGGAGTATGGACTTTTTCATGTAAATCTGGAGAAAACTAAATCATAATAGCTAACCTAGTAAAGAATAAAAACTTGAATGCGCTACATTAGGAGTGTGGCGGTAATCGCTTCTTTCATTAATCTGGGAGTCATGATCAATAATCGAGGAAACCCCTGAGTGGGGCGTCAATTACGCTATTGGAAAGGATCTGCAAAATCATAACATCAGATTGTTGAGATCACTGCTGTTCACAGTGTTCTTTTGTATTTGCTAGAGCCTAGACCCTACGTGCGATGCTTTTGGAATGTGGTTCTGCAAAATAATGCTTCGTATGTAAAAGACACACAAAAATATAAATATATGAATCCTAAAACAAGTAAATCAACTTTAGCTTCTATCCAGCGGCATATACCACTGGATACACTTTTTCAGAACATATTACCAGAATATATCACCAATATAGAAAAACTCATGATTCGGGGGAAACCATGAAGCACGATGAATCGATCCTATACAGGAATTGCTTTATAACAATCTTGAAAAAACTGTTCGAACAACTACTAATCGAGAGAGATTGTGGGGTTTGATGAGAAGAGCTATATCCGACTTGGATTACCACGCATTACCACAGATTACCATACAATCATGATTACCATGCATCTTCAAAATGTTAGAATATTGAGCATGATTAAAATATTCTTTAATGGAAGATACCTGTTTCTAGACGACAATATAGTCCCCTTTCCATAACTTACAAATTGCAACCATTTGAAAATAGGTTTTGTTAAAATCATGTTTCAGTTCCTAAAATCATTTCTTCTTAAACCTTCATAGCTAAAATATTAAATCCTAAGTTTTACATTAACCGTTAGGTTTCGTCGAATGTAACTGTGGAATTACCAAATTTAAATCTGTCTAAATTTAACTTATTGTTTGTTGCAAATTTTCTTTTACTGCTGCTTTTTGACACCACTAAAGGTTTCCCAACAGACATTGTCAAATGGTCATTATAGATTGATTATATGAGTTTAATAATTTCGAAAACTAAAACATTTGATTATATGTAACACTCAATTAGATGTGGTACCCGTCATTAGTACCCTCTGCTTCAGTGTATCATTGACTATCAGTGATGAGCCCTACACCACGTTGTCTCATTTAAGCTGTTTAAAAATCTTCTATATAATTTACATGTGTAAAAATTAGAAAGTTCTGAAATGACAACCTAAATTATTGATTCATCTAATAAACAATTAGTAATTATCTAAGACTTAAAGTAATACTATTGTTTAACATTTTAAACAATAGTATTACTGACACACTTATTGTGACATAACACGTTACTCTAAATTAATTAATTACCCCGAGTAAATAAATTGTAACAGCACGCTACTGAAAAGAAACCAGTTTATAAGTTAAAGTGTAAACATAATTGAAATATATGCAGGCTCTCAGGTATTACGCAATAAATAAAGACACAGTCATAACCGGAGAGAGATGGCATAGTTATTGTTCAACGCTCAGTACATATTAGCCATGTAAAAATAAGCACGCGTTTTCCGCGTGATAAAAAATGCATTTAAGGTTATTAGATAAGAGTAGTGACCGTAGAATGAATTGATATATACGTCATATTAGCGTACACGTATTGGTGGCTCGATCTGGTAACTGCTGTTGCTTGTTACTGATTTGTGTGGATGAGCGTACCGCGTAACAAATAAGGACCAAGTGGCTATATAGAGATCGTATAACAGAGTAAAAGGTATGTGGAGGCTCACGCCTATAAATATAGCCGTTTGCTATAGAATAGTTTTAGTTCATTTCATGAAATCGAAAAGCCAGCCGGCAACAACAACAGCACCAATCAGGGTGAGGAAACAGTGCGACAAAACATTGAGCGCCGACTAGAATAAGCATTTGGTAAGCGTTTTCATATATTTTATGTGTATGTTGCTAGCCATTGACCGCCCACAGTAATTACAATCACTCTGCGAACCTAATGCCAGCGTTCGCTCTGGTGCTGAGCGAACTATAGTGATTTCTAATAGTCCGGCAATTGTCATTATCCAAATTATTGTTGTTATATAAATACCCCCCACCTCTTGTATGATTCGTTGTATGATACCCCACATTTACATGCTTCCCGCATAATTGTTGTTTTATTATCATATCATCGCAGGCTTTATATGCACCGCTTGTATGTGATGACTACTTTTTAGTCATTGTTCGCTAATCGTCTGTATTTTGAAGACCAATATTATATATTGACTATGCGTTAAATCATTGATGGTGTTTTACTAATTAGTAGGAAGTTTATTTCCGCTACCCGCAAGATCGCGAACCCGTACAACTCATAAAACTCGAAACTGCTCGTGCTCTCAGTAAGCCACTGAGGACCGTAGGAACAGCAAGATAAGTTCCAGCGTGCGGTCTCACGTTAAACAACCTTGCGCCCGAGGATCACGGTTCCGGAGGATAGTACATTCTGAAATAATAAGATATTTATTTGCGCCCTTTGATATTTATCGCTAGAACTCTCCATTAGCAGCGTCGCGGGAAGGAGTCTGTCACATTATATTATGCTCAAAGGTTATTACATTTCATATGTAATAATCAAAACACAATACGTACAAACTAGTGTAAATATTAGCTTGCATTTCTGCGCACAATCTTTAAGAACTATCTCATGTGGCACACGACACACAAGGTGTCAGCAATATCAATTAAAATGATTTATTATTTACAACTGGATTACAGAATTTTATATAATTTTATAATAAACGAGATTTCTTATTTAGATTGTATGCAATGTGTTCCTATTAATGCCATCATCGAGCCAACAAGATGAAAAGACATGTAAAAAGCTCACACTTGTTTAACTATAATACATACATTATTCAATCCTTACATTTAGCGTGCGTAAGCTAATACTACAGATGAATTAGGGGGATTAATAAAAAGAGACGTGGATTGTTTAAGTTCTTTACATCTCAAATTGTAGAGATTAGAACTCTGTAAATGTAACACATGTAAATTATATAAAAGATTTTCAAATAGCTTAAACGAGCCAGCGTTAGACCATGATGCACTGAACAGAGGGTACTGATGACAGCTACCACATCCATGTCAGAAATTGTCCATCAACCCTGTCTGGCTTTTGTAAGATAATTGAGTGTTACATGTAATCAAAATCATGTTTACGAAATGATTAACTCTTCTAATTAATAAGTAATAGTTATTTACGACTTAACGTATTTTACACAAATCAGAATTAAAAAACTTGTTAACACTGGAATTATAAATTGGAGTTTAAGAACATTAGAACTTTTTTGTCCTATACAAGTGTAAAATTTATATATATCATAGTTGCTTAAAACAGATAAAATCAGCACAACTAGATTAAACTGTAAGGAGAAACAAACATTTTATATATTATAATAAATAATATTTACAAAGCTGTTACCTAATATCTTTTTAATAGCTAAAATAAATAAACAGAAGAAATTAAACGTCCAAAACCTTATAATTAAATGAAATTAAATTTCATAATAAATAGTATGTATAAAATTAAATTAGTCCTTGTATAACAAAATTAAGCTAATTTAAAATAAATTACAAATCTTCAAAAATGTAAGTGTCAGATTGTTCAGTACTTACCAAAGATAGTTTCAATATTTTTCAGACAAAAGCAATCATATTAATGTTTATCTAAAAAATTAGGAAAGATGGTAAAAGCTAAAAATATAACTGGAACTGGAAAAATGTATTAAAAATAATACCTAAATATACTGGCTTGTTATGTCTTATACCTGATAAATCAATGGCCAAGAAGTAACCAGGCGAATTTACCAGTGAAGGGCGACGTGAGATGGCGTGAGTAGGTAACGCATAGTGAATATTTTCATCTACATTACTTGAGGCTGAATATGCTCAGAAAATTACATTAGAAAAAAAATGCCTAAAAAACTTGCCTACTCAGAAACAAATATTGTAGAACTAGATAAAGATGATGTTATGAAAAGCCTTAGGTATGAAAAACAAAAATTGTCTGAAAGAGAATACCGAACCAATCAGTAAAACTTATTTGACAGAAAAAGTTATACAGTGCAGACATCTTATTAAAAATTAGTTATTCATTTTGTAAAAGATAACACAAATTTTCAATGGGCTTCAAATTATACATACTCCGTCTAGAAAATATAAACAACCACTACGAATATCTCCATATTATTCGGTAAATACACAGAACGAAACTTCTGTAGACTCCAAATAGTTGGGCGTTGGCCTTCGTCATATTGCTGCGTAGCGAAAATGTAAGGGTTCAATTAAATATAAATTTAGAGAAATTAACTAGCAACTTTCGAGAGATACTTATGCTATATGCTATGGAAACTAGAGATGCTTATGCTATGGAAACTAGTTGCATTCCATCAGTAAAGTCAAGCCAATGTCAAGGCCAATGGCTGCAGTTTCTAGATGAGAGACAGCTAAGAAACATCCCTGACAGAATCAATAAAAGGAACAGTTTTAGTTCCAGTTTTAGGCTTACACTGGGATTTAAAAACTGGACAAGACAGTGGAAGCTTCTGAAATGACTTACACCGGCGTTTAGCAGTTACAGGAGTGTTGGCGTTTATCTGTTCCATATAGACAAGAAGAGCCTGGCAAACTGCTCGATCAGGGACAAATGGAATATTGGAGAGACGATACCAGAAAATACTATGGAACAATCTATGGAATAGGATTTCACACAATGGCAACGTATATGGATAGCACAAACAAATGATGTAAGAAAGAAGTGAATCAGCTCAGAAGGACAGAATCTATAGGACAGAATTTAGAAGAACTTTGAGATATGAATTATTTTTAACGAATAATAAATTGGAAATTACTCAAAAATCTAAAATCTGCTTTTATGTTTAGATTTACGAACAGGCGATTCCTCAATTGTTATATCTAACGCTTCCTCAATCTTACTGACATCTAAACATCGAACAGGCGATTCCTCAATTTTTATATCTAACGCTTCCTCAATCCTAATGACATCTAAATAATCATCATCATTATTAAAAGCACTAGAAACTGTTTCTTCCAAACGATTTGCAATTGCCAATTTCTTTGATTTCTTACGTGGGCGTCCGCTATGAACATTATTCACGTGCCTCGTAACATGCTGCTTTCGAATGAACGACTTTCCACAGATATCGCAACTGAATTTCCTCTGACCACCGCATTCGTGTAGGGCATGCTTCTTCAAATCGCTTTTATATTTATAGCTCTTCTCGCATTTGTGACAATTGAAGCGCGTATTTGACCTTTGCTCCAAATTGCATTCGGTTTGGAGATGATGTAACAATTCAAAATCATTTGAGAAGGACTTGAAGCATGTCAAACAACGAAAATCTTCAATATCTAAAATATATGTTTTTATTAGTTATTTGAAAAATATACAACAAACGGCAGCGTATTTTACAGTAATTATTTATGTTATAAAAGTATAAAATAAATTATTATTAACAAAATAATTATTATTTTTATATCATGCATATTATATTAAAACATGTGGTTTTAAAACATTAATAATTTAATACAAGTGTAGGATTTTCTTAAAAAATCTTGACGTCTTTAATAGTGCGTTGTAAATCTAGTTGTACTAGAGCAAAAAAGAATTCAAGCTTCCGGTCCTCCGGCTCCATGCAATACCAAACGCAAATATCGACCACTGGATTCACTTAGACTCCCAAATTCCTTTTTCGAGAATGACGTTCAATTAAAGCGTACTTCCTATAAAGACATACCTGGAAATTAGCTGGCAAGCTTCGAGAGATCCTTATGCCACGTATAGGATTATCAAATTAGTAAATAACAAATCAAGCGTAACTAGCTGGCAACCTTTTTCTTAATTAATATTTTTAAACGCTCAAATTATATACGTGAAAAATATATCATTTTATAAGTAAGATACGTATGCGAGCTACAACGAAAACTAATTGCATTCCATCAGTAAAGTCAAGCCAACGTCAAAGGCTGCAGTTTGTGAGACAGGTAAAAAACGTTCCTGAGAAAATCAATATAAGGAAAATTTTGCAGTTACAGCTGAGATATCCTGCAGCTACTTAAGTGGCCACAATATTTCAGTGCTATGAGGCGTCACGCAGAGATCGAAAACAGCGAAAAGAGACAGGCGCCCAACAGGGAACGAATGCTGGTTAGAAGCATTTTTCTTAGAAAAGAGAAGAAATTAAAAGTAGCTATTACTGCGGTGGTCGTAGGGCTTTGTCACTTGTGCGGTTTGTTCTAAAGGACTAGGCATAAACGGAAGGTGTCCATAGGGACCTCTCGTGCGCGTTTTTTTTTATCTAATTTTCTTTTGATATACCTAATTTAAAATCCCCCTTTTATTTCTTTCAATTCTTCTTTCCTTCTTTTTTTTAACCTCCACTCTTTTATTCTTTTATTTAATTAATTATTTTTCATTTCTCTTCCTTAGTTTCAGTCATAGACTCAAGTATTTCTACGACTTCGTAAGAGCGATTTCGTAAGAGCGCTAGTTAGACTTGCCTTCAATAGATTTATATCAACCTTGACTGATACATTCGTTATGTTTCACTCGTAAACGATTAGTACAACCCTCAGATCAATTACTACACACCGTAAATATTCAGTAAATTTTTTTGAAAATCCAAGAAAGTATAAATTGTCGCCTTCCCCAACCGGAGGAGAATAATATCAAAGGAGTCATAGTTACTCCCTTCTGTACTGAGTTATTACGTACTGCCTTCTGTACTGAGTTACTGCGATAGCTATCCTAATGCTAGAAATTCGTATCTGCCCTTGTCTGGCATTTCTAAGCTATTTAGGTGCTACCTGTCATCAATAGGTGCTTTGGAAATTGACTAACCCATTTAACTATTGATTATAATTTCTCTCTTGTTAACAAATCCTAAATAAAAGGAAATTTTATCATTGCGACGACAACAAATCAAGCGTAACTAGCTGGTAACCTTTTTTAAACACTCAAATTATATACGAGAAACGCGAACCTCAAATTATATACGAACAACGCTTGAACTAAGTGAGTGCGACTGTTAGGGGAAAAGTACAGGAGGAGCAGTAAAATTTTGTTTGGCGGTTTCAGTCAACCATATTTTCATTCTGACATATTGTAACGATAAAAATAGCTACACAATTGAAAAGCTAAAGACTTCAATGTATAAATGATTAATAAGCTAACTTGTAAGAAAATACTATGCTTCAATTAATAGTAAATAAATATCGCTTCAAATTAATAAGATTCGCCTGTATGGACTCGCAGTTGTCAAGCTCTAAAACAGATATAGACAAAGATATAGGCAGACAGACGTTCATATTAGTAGCTAAGAGCATCTTAGGATTTATTCCTTCAATTTTATAAAACGCACGTCGATTGTAGCTTAATAGCCTTTATAAGATCTCTAAGGGACAATTTTGTAGCGCGTGTTGTCTGCAGACGCATAGCCTGCTGAAGTGGTTAGTTGTTATGATTGTTTTGCTTAGGAGACAAGCGGGGATCGCCGTGTAAGCGGTCAGGAAGAGAGGAGTTGAGAGCTCTGGTGAGCCCGAGGGGGCGCACCGCACAATTGGATATTATGATGTCCAGCGGCGAAAATGGTTTTGTTAAAAAGTAAATTTCAGTCTATGATTGAAAATAAAGCAGAAAGAATAGAAATTAATTAAAAAGTAAATAAATTAATTAAAAAGTAATAATTAATTAAAAAGCACAAAAGGTGAAAGGTATTAGATAAAAAAGTATTAGATGAAAAAAACACGGAGGTCCCTCCGGTCACTTTCCGTTTAGACCTAGTTCTCTAGAACAAACGGCACAAGTGCCATATCCCTACGACCACCGCAGTGGCAGCTACCATTTAGATGTCCTCTTGGTTCTATTCTAATAACGGCCTGCTTTGTTTCTTGTTTTTTCAATCTATAGATAGCTTATAAAATCCGATGTAGGTATACCGCTATTGATTAATCCTCGTTTCGTCGCTTGTGGTTGCGCCTGCTGTTGCTCTCAACGTGTCGCCCCTTTGCAGTGAAATATTCGGATAGCTTAGGTAGTTGCTAGATATCTCCGTCTATTGACCAGCTCGAAGTGCGAATGCTCGAATGCGTAATGTAATTTTATAATTTTTCTTTCAGTTATATCTAAATGGAAAGTTAATTGTTTGTGCGGAGCGCATATTGGGTTGGATAATTTTTCCTTTGGATTATCTCGTAGTTCTTCCTAAAATACGATAAGGTGGCGCTTGAGTTTATCATCTCTTGATTACGTAGAGCCACTTTGGGTCCCTACTTGTGTCTACTGAACTAGTATCGGAAGGGGTTGAATGAAGATCTTTAATTAACAAGTTTGTACTTTACCACGCCAGATAGAATCAACATTGGATATTGGTCATTTTGTGTCACCTGTAATGAGTTTGTGTGAGCAACAGTCGCTCGAATTGCGACGAGACTCAATGGTTACTCATATTTCTGTCGTAATGGTCTAAGTTTCGTAAATATGATGGAGCCTTTTGACACTACAATGGCATTAGTAGAATCCAAATCAAAGTGTTAGTTAAAAGGCCTAGATATACTTCCCAGAATAACTTGCCCCAGGTTGGGCGTCAAAATTATATTACAGAGTTGCTCTTATCAACGCAGAATCGTAGTTTGTTTAGTTTTTAACTACTATACTGCTTTTTATATTTTATTCTGTTTAGCTCTAACATAAAATAATGCTGGTGCATGAGCTTATGCAGGGTTGGGTTAAAAATTCGCTTGTTCTTAATTATTATAATAAAGTACTTGATGTTCCATGCAATTTTTATTAGCAAAATAGCAAGTAAAAATATCGAAATGAAAATAGTGTGATTTGTGTGATTAATTTATCTTCTAATTGGATTTTAGGCTTCTTTGTCGGCTTCTCCAGAGTGTTGATAGAATGAACTGGATGAATGTTCAACGCAGATGTTGTAAGTTGATCCAACCAGTGAACATGATAAAGAAAATGTTTTAAAATGTATTATTAAAGATGTGATGAAATTTTATGGAGTAGAAACTGAATTTATGGTGATGTCGGATTTACTTGCTGTCGCCGCAATATTAACGGAACAAGCGTCGATGATGTTAATCTCGTATTACTTTATAGAGCGATCGTTGTCCGGATGTAGGGGGTATTGGTACAGCGCCGGGAGGTGTCGGTGGTAGCTGTGGATGGAGGGGGGGGGGGTGCGTTGCAGGCACGCTGCTTTATTGGTGTGGTAGCAGGAGGTATGTTTGTCAGCATCTGTGGTATGTAAGTACAACGTAGATTGATCGGTCTTTCTGGAGTTTGATCTCTATATGATCAAACTCCAGTTTTGGAGTTTGAAGCACATATCAGCCTCTCTGCTGATATGTGCTTTTCGTTTGGCATCCCTCTTCCTCTGCTGTTTTCCTGATTGAAGATGTAGATACAATAAATGGGTATGAAAGATTGATAAAAGAAAAGAATTGAAGATTAGATGATACTAGGAGACGAAAGATTCAGCAGAAAATTATGAATGGAGTGTTTATGTATATTTGATCAGATGCTCTTAGAATTATTATTGATTTCATGGTTGCTTAAGCTAGTGAAGCGTGCGAATTTGCAAACTGATTTAGCAAACTGACGAGTGAGCAAACTGATTTATTAATTGATATATTATATTTGTTTGAAGAATTGTATTGGATATGATTAGTCAATTTATATATAATATTAGCGGATTACTCAATGAATTGATGAATTATTAGAGAATTGCTTATTGCAAGCGTTAATTAATGGAATCAAAGATAATCTGGTATCATTATTTATCAATTAAAAAAAGGACTATTTCTAGGATTCAATAAGGAAATTATTCCTGTTTAGAATTTCATAAATAGGCTAATAATTTTATTGAAATCCATATAGTACTTTACAGCAATTTTATTCTATACTAGCAATTGAAGATACATGCATACATTACATAATTATTTTTCGCTATAATAAAGACTAGAATATCCATATCAGAGTGTCCCTCACATATATATATATATATATATATATAGTATTTTACAGCAACATACTGCAACATACTAAACAAAAAGAACTTGCTCTCTCTATGTTATTATCTATCTTTGATTCATCTATAATTGAATATAGACTAAGTGGTTATTTTGAATACAAAATCTGCTTTTGAATTCAAAGTACCATAATTATCAAATACGTTATTAAAGAACACTTTTTGAAATATACAAACACATCACATTGGTTGAAAAAGTTTCCATTCAAAATCCAATAACACCCAATGGAAAAAATAATTCTGTAAATTATGTGTGGTACTTTCTGACCTATTCTTTTCAATTGTTTAGAAATTAAAGTCCTAAGATAGTAGTCTACTATCTTAGAAAGTCCTAAGATAGTAGACCGCGAATTCAGAACTCCGCCCAGCTGCCTAGTGCTGAACATAATCTGTGACGTCACGCTGTCAGCCATCTTTGAATTTTCAGCTGTCAAACACACAAGCTATTTATGAGAGATCTGCAACTACTTGGGATTTAAGTCTAAATTTATTTTAATTTCAATAAACAATTTCTAAAATATATTTAGATAGTTCCCAGGCCTTTCATTTCTATGCTAGTAATAAAGACTTGCGAGTAAACAATCTTTTGGGTTAAGTAAATAACATTCAGGAAAATTAAAAAAAAAGATTCATTTCATCTACATAAAAATTGTTTGATGAATAGAATTACAAAATTTAATGAGGAACACCCTTAAGTAATACATTTCAAATAATTATAGTAAACCGTAGCTGTTTACAATTGAAACTTTAAACCTAATTACAACTACATGAAAATTTCATTTCCATATACACTATGCACCATAACTCTATGAACATCTAATCTGTGTTTCCGTTTTGTCTTATATGGACAAAAGTTGCAAAAGAATGAAGGCTCTTTGCCACACTCAAATCTTAGATGTCTTACTAATGATCCTTTGTTCTTATACATTTTAGAGCATTGTGAACAACGAAATTTTCTCCCTAAAATACAAGTTTACAATATTATTGGCATATTTATTGGTTTTATTAAAGAACAATATATTGAACATTCCAATTCAAAATTTAAAAAAAAATGTTAAGAGACCTAAATTTGTATTTACTTTTCGAATAAATCATGCACTTTATTAAAAACTTACAATCTTGAATTATTTGCACAAATATTTAACTAGTAATAACTATTATAACTACGACCTATAATATTTAGAACTAAGGGAATGAAGATAGAGTATGTAAAGAAGTATTTGGGGTATATGTTGAGTAGGAATGGGTTAGAAAGAGAGCATGTCAGAATGCAAAAATGACAGCGTAGAAATGTATAGGAAGAATGGTTTGGTAATGCAATGAAAATGAGAACAATGATATTGAATGCACGACAATGAAACAAAGCATGTTACTGAGAGTTAAATGTATCTATAAATTACATAATTTTTCATAATATATAAATTAAATCAATTAAATAGGCCAATTTCGGAAACCCTAGACTGGATTGAATTAGTAATAAACATATCCGCATTATTGTCTCAGCGACAGTCGCTCTGCTCTGTCTACTGTCTCAGCATCGTGCTGTCTTGGCTTGGCTGGTCACTCTGCCGTGGCTTCTGCTGTTGGATGTCTTGTTTTCGAGTTCCCAAAATTGGAACTACATTATTATATTCAAAATCTCGCTGTTTATAAGCCTGTACCATCACCCAACGTTTGTTCAATTTACGGTCTGTATGTAGCCAACCATACGTCATTTGTTTCCTGATACGGCCCCCTACATTATTCCATGCAAATTTCGAAATTAATTCCACCATATGTGAAACACAACACACAATTCCTCTTTCGGCGACATTCACGTTATAGTAGAACGTAGCAGCCTATGCAGTAGCAGCGAGAGCAGCCAACACATATTATTTTCATTCCCGATGCACATATTATTTTTATTCTCACATATTAAGGCGTAATACAGCTAATGCTAGCCAACATATCATACGACAAACGCAATACATATTAAACATATGTATCGTGTGTGTTATCACGATACCACACAATACAGCAAAGCAAACGACAGTGTATCTTTGGTGCGTGAGATGTAAGCGCCTTCGTATGTTTTATTATTTACAAATAATAAATTTTAAATATATTACTAGTTCAATCCTGTCTAGGGTTTCCGCAATTGGTCTATTTAATTGATTTAATTTATTTATTATACAGGATTACTTTTCTTTAACGCTCTATTCCCCTTCATTTCAATTTCATAATTTCACAAAATATGTGGCATAAATATCTGACGTAGACGGAACAAAAGTTGAGTTATAAATATCGAGATTTTGAATATAATAATTTACTTCCAATTTTTCGAATTCTAAAACAAGACGTCCAGCAGCAGCAGCAGCCAACAGAGCGACCAGACAAGCCAAGGCCGTAGGCAGAGTGCCAGTCCCTGAGAAAATTATGCGTTTATGTTTATTACTAGTTCAATCAAGTCTAGGGTTTCCGAAATTGGTCTATTTAATTGATTTAATTTGTTTATTATGAAGGATTATGTAATTTATAGATACTTTTAACTTTTCAGTAATATGCTTTGTTACAAGAAGAATAATTATGTATAGAGCAGGGGTATAGAAGATTAAAGAGAAATAGTAATTAGAGAAAGTACAAATAGGATATATGAACCGTTTTTACCGTAATTTTTACCGTAACTAGTAAACTAAACACAGGTAATTGTGGAGTAATTTTTTATAAGCGAGTAATAATAATTGAAACACACAGCGTGACATCTAAATATGAAATCTCGTTAAAACTACTCAGTCTTGAAATCTGTGATACGAAATCTGTGATCATGAAATCTCTGATGTGTAATTGTAAATAATAAATAACTGAATTGTGCGTGTACAACAAAAATGATACAGCATTTAAGTAAATGGACATCCACAACATACATGTATTTAACTTGATACTGACGATACTGCCTTGTGGCGTCTGCCAGTTGCTTTAGTCTGTATAGATGAACTAATTTTAGCATCATGTATGCAAGATGTTTTTTAAATAAGTATATTTGTAATTATATTTTCCCAGAGGAATTCTTTATTAACTGAGCTTGGAGGGTTTCTTTACTAAAGGAAGTTTGATCAATCTAAATCTAATAAATATAATATTACAACAATATGTTTATATATATATATATATATATAAATCATGAAATAATAAAAATATATAAGCTTATTGAACGTTTTGTGACACCTAGCGACATTCTGTTGCAGGAGATAATCTCCAACGAAGAACTATGGCAAAGAACAGAACATGCAAAATGCGCTACCCACATAAAAGGAGAAAATGGGGCTGGATTAGCCACATACTACGACAAGACCCTGAAAACATTCCGAATCAATCAAACACATAGCAAAGAATATAACCCATTAGAAAGCCCTGACAGATACCCTCTGCTCCTTGAAGGAGTACTAAAGGAAATAATAACAATAACAAGAAGTTTGCTCCTTCTCAGTTCTTCTGGACTTCCAGTTTTTCTGGAGGTCCTGGAAGAATGTGTAATGACGAAGTGGCGAAATTTATAGCATCAATTACTAGTGTACAATGTGTACAATAAATATTAATAATCTCATCTTTGGTTTTTCCTAAAAAATCAATACTTCTATAATATTTTCAGGAATTCAAATCCACTATTTATTTATTTATTTATTTATTTATATATATTAGGTACTCAATAAATACAACATTGCAACTACATCACATCTCTAACATTTAGCATGCACAAGTAAATTTTAACCACATCCCAAGAAACTCTTCATTGATAAGTACAATGCTTATTGAAGAGATGCTTTTTAAGGCAAATTTTTTTCTTTGTCTTGTAATCGCATAAATGGCAGGAAAATTTTGGAGCTGTTCCGCACTCGTACTTCATGTGTGTTAGCATATTACGTTTGTACTTATAAAATTGAAAACATTTTGGACAGCGAAATTGGCCGTAAGCTGTTCGTCGTCCATCAGCGAAAAACATGAATTGTCTATCTAAAATGTATTAATTTTTATTTAAATATATTATGGAATAATTTTATGTAAAGAACAAATATGTAATGGGGTTTAAAAGTAATAAAAAAGTAATCAACCTTGCTTGATGTTTATTAGTAATAGGTATATAGTTTTTAATAATGAAAAATATATGATATGTAAAAATGATGAATTAAAAAAAATATATATAAAAATATAAAAATTAATGGGTGATTACCAAAACATTCGGAGCCCTAGGAATCCGCAACTGTCTCAGAAGCCTGCGATACTTGAAACCATTTTAGATTCTCTAGGTTTACTGGTAATAATCAGGTCATTACATTTGTTATGTATGGAATTACAGTTGTCCATTTCTCAGCGGAAATAGAGGAAAATCCGTCCCTTCTTTTTCTTCTCTGGAGTGTCCAGAAATTATTTTATCGACTAACTATAGCGGGAGTTAAAAAAGCTATTGCGCAATGACGGGTTTATCATGAAAGCTAGGGAAACACAGCTACCCTCAAGTAAACTAAATACCTACAGCGTAAAATAAATAAAAACCTTCAGAAAATGTTACCGTAAAAATGTAATATTAGATATTATCCTGTTGATCCCGATACGTATAATTAAAGTATAATAACACGAACGACAAAACAACATGTGACTCGGAAAGGCTTGAAAGCTGAGTAGTTATAGGTTATAGCCAGTTTTATATAGGGAGGTCGATAAGAAGTGTGTGGCCAAGAATATTTTGTTTTACTGCGGAATTAAATAGAGCACTTGTGAAATGCTAATTTTTTGCTATTTAAGCAAAGACAAAGTAATAAAACATAACAGCGGCGAATGGGTAAAGCGATTTCCTTTTACTCTAGAGATACAGGATTCGATTCCCACTAGGAACTGGTTTGCTTTTGTTTAATGTTTATTCTATTATCTTTGAATTTTCTTTTCTAACTGATTTCTAAAAGCAAAAATTTTCTTTTCAACTCGACTTTATTGAATCAAGACTATAATTCTGTTGTGGTGTAGCTACAGAACGGAAGATTGCAACATTAACATCTAGTCAAAATAAACTCCAAGGACAACTTCATAAATTGAGTGCAGGTCTTGAAAAATCTTTAGGTTTGTTATTCGAATGATCAGATGTGGTGCGTCATTATAAAGATACGCCGATAAACTCATTAAAAATCTAGAACTTCATATTAAAATTTTACAATTGTTTAAAGGCACGTCATGGAGAACTCGCTTTAAATGCCATGCAATATAAATTATCATTTTAAGTAATTCATTTTAAGTAAGATAAGATTTTCTTATGGTTTATAAAAAATGGTCATTTTGCTCCAAAATGTTCAATTCATACTTCAATGAGAGAAATTTGTTTTATCAGTGTATTGTCTCACAGAATTGGTAAATGCAACAAAACAAGTAATAAATAATCTTTATCAACTGAAAATAAACATAACCGAGAAGCTAGAAAATTAAATAAATAAATCAATAATCAAATAGATAAAGAATCGATATTTAATTAACATAATTCAAACAAAGGAAAATTGTACGCAGTTAGTGAAATCTGCGTATAGATATGTTGACAGTCACCAACCAAACAACGTTCGTTTCTTCGTGTACTTAGGGGAGAGCAGACTGCAGCTACGCAGCGTTCGCAATACATTGCAGCCCAAGGGAGGCGAGCTCATTGCGAAATCAAGAGAGGAGAGCGAGTCAGAGTCAACTGCCGCAAGCTACACAACAACATTTGCAGAGAGTCAGTTACAGAGAGTCAGCAGAGTAAGTGATCACTTACATTTTCGATGACATTCGCTGCTGTTTTAACTCTAGACAGATGTTTTTCAGTTTTTTGTGCGCTTGCATCGAGTGCAGAACATGAGCAAAAAATTGTACATATTAAGAAAGATGTTTCGTTTTCTTTTATGGCGTCAAGATCTTCGCGCGCAATTTTTGTATTATAGAGTTTCGCTTTTGGCTATTTCAGATTTCGAATAAGAAACTCGTAGTAAGGTTATTGAACTTGTGTTCATTTCCCCGTCTAGAGAGGGATTTTTACGGTCTCCGATTTTGGAACAAACAAGCCTTAATAGGTTAATTGAACTTTTGGTGGCCTCGTCTAGACGAGAATTCAATGTTATCGTATTCTCGACAAATTACTTTTAATGAGTTTAATGAACTTTGAGGACGTTACTTTCATCTAACTAGATTTCTCTACTCCTTATAAGGAACGTACATCCTTTAGAATGCTTTCCACGTTAAAGCTACCGCTACCATTCCCTTAGTTGGTGGATGTCCGTAGTAGAAGAAAGAATGTAGATCGTCGTCCGTTGGCACGTAGAATCTGATTGGAGAGCTCCCTGTCATAGAACCATAGAATCGTAGATTCTTGGCGGGGATACTACGCGATATTGTTTCTTAACATTTCTAACCTCCGAAAGAATCTAACCTCCGCCGACATCAAGGACTGTCACCCGCGAAAATTCTTCATCTTCGAAAATTTTGTAAAAAAAATCTGTCATAATATTTCATAAAAACATAATATTTCTAAGCCAGCGAATTAAGTATATGCAATTTTACACATTTTAATTCTTCGGCTGAATATTCTGATCCTCTCATAAAAATTATCTAATCTTGAACTCTACTCTTAAACCGCTATATTTCAACTTCCCACTATGTATCATCATCGTCAATAAGCAAACCAGGAGGACGACGACAAAAGAGGAGGGACGCCAACCAGCGAGCTCGCCAGCTCGAACGAGATGACTGGGACCGCACTTCAGAGCGACCCATTAAACAACACTGGCCACGTACGCCACGCTACCTGATAGATATCGAACCGTACTCTCCAATGACACCGACCAACCCACTGCCAAGCCCAATAGAAATCCCGTGGAATTCGTACGGCTCGCCGTTACCACCGACAGTGCCAGGAGACGTATTGTTGCCACCGACCCCCGGAAAAGGATGCCTGTACCCCGTCACCAGAGACATTTATCGCCGACGACTATTTCGAGGCATCTTCGGCGACAGTGATTAACCTCCGTACGCTCCGTCCGTCCCCACAGAAATCGCCAGACCGCTATTTCCGAATTCACATAGCAGCAGAATGTTGCACGCATAACCGATTTAACACAAGATCATTTTCACGTCGAATCTCAGATCTTTCTTAATAACAAATTTTTCATACGCTAGCCCGATAATTTTTATTTTAGAATTTTTTCCCTCTGGGGAAAATAGGCATCGTAAACTCTTTTGGCTTATAATTAAATTCAGCATTTACATAGCATAATAAAAATTATGAGCCCGATTATCACCATTAATTTATTATACATCCTATTCCAAAACCAAATTTTAGAACATATTCGTGTAAAATTGTCTTTTTGCCGTTTTTCTGGGAATCTTTTTAAGTCTAAATAAGAGGAAGATCATCACATATTCGTGTGAAAAATGATTTTTTTTACCCAACTTAGCTTTCGCAGCTGAATTATCAATTAAATCGCAGCTGAAAGATTCCAGCCGGAGATTATTCCCTCCTTCCTGTTTCGAATCGTTCCTGTTTCAAAGTTACAATTACTTTCTTTTTTGGCTTGCATTTTAACTTAACATGTTATTGTTCACACCAATATCACCTTCAAGAGATCTGTTGCGTATTCCAAGGGGCAGAATTACTAAGTGTACAAACAAACCTAACTATGAAATAAAAAAATTACTAAAACTATCATTTCCAATTGAATAGCCATGTTTCCTCATGATATGTCTTCTAACTTCGTCCTTACGACTAACGGTGTATTCACAAAACGAACATTTGAATGAATATTTATTTAAGCATTCAAATTTTTTATGCCTCCATAGTGATCTGGCCTGTTTGTACGTACGTGAACAGATTTCACACTCGTATAATTTGATTTCATAACCTAAAAAAATACAAAATTATTTTTTGAATCAATTGAAAATATATGATAATTTGGATCAAAGAATACGCATTTGGATGAAAGATGACGTATTATTGTTTATAATAATATTTAAAGATGGAATGATGTATGCACGCATAGGAGCACACATTCACGGTAAACTACTGGCTTTAGCTGCGGCTTACTGTTATATACACGGTTGTGTGAATACTGCTGTTGGAACACTAAAACAAAGTAGAAACCGTACCGGCACGTAGAATAATGAGTGTATGACTATATACGACCCGTACACAGGAGTGAAACTTGAGCGAGATTTTGATTGCAATAATTTAGTTTACTGGTTCGAGTCAATTCGAAAGCAGTCAGCAGCAAGATCCAGCACAACCAACAGACACCGAGCAGTCCACCGAAACTCGCCAACGATTAAAAGCCTTTGGTAAGCGATTTTATATAACTTCCGCTGTTTCACTGAACTGCATTATATTGAATAGTTTTGCTTTATGTCCTACCCTACCATTCATCTATTTCCTATACTACTAAAGTGTATATTCTAACTGGTGCTAGCTGGCATAAGAAAGCGAATATAATGTATGACATTTAATTTAAAACGTAATGACACAAATTTATAATAAAATATAATTTAATTAATATATAATAAATAAATCAATAAAGAGCTACTCATGTTCAAACTAACAAAATTTGATTGTAACTTTTTAATATAATATAATTAATTAAAGAAGAATTTGATGCCGATTTATAACGTGCTTCTTTAAATCGTGATGTCTATGCGTAGCGTGATGGCAGTACGGACATTTGAATCTCGGTGTTTGACCACATTCGCACATGATATGTCTTCGTAAATTTGTTTTGTGCGAGTAACTTTTGAAACATTTATGACATACGTACGGCGGACCTAAAAAATATAATTATTAATTTGTTCATTAAACTTGAAGAGTCATATTCAAATAATTGGTAGGGAAACAGTGTACCCTGTAGTAAAATTTGAGAAAGAAGGTTTATAAAACCTTCCCTAACACCCATATAGTTTTGTAAATTCATGCCATAATTCAATAGCAGACAAATCTTTATAATAAATAAATCTTTATAATTTATAATAAATAAAATATTAATAATGTTAAACAGTAGAAGAAATACTTTTTTGAGTGCTACTTTACAGAGACGCTGGTGAAGGCGCCTCATTCTGCAAAATATGGGGCAAGTTGTAGAGGATATTGCTGAATAAAAATGTGAATAAAAATTATACCTTACTTATAAGTATGTTTCCATTTACGCAATTTATGTATAATTAAAACTTTTGATCCACACTGTATAACGTTGAATATACAAGTAAAACATAGAAGCACTAAGAATAAATGCCAAAGTACACATTGTGGGCAATGTCCAGATGAAAGAATGTCCAAACATTTGGCAATGTACAGATGTGTATATGAAAGAAAGAAAATATGAAGAAGACAAAATCACCGCGAACTACACATCTTATTTTAATAGCTGTTATTTATGTAAATACGTAATAAAAGATTCAATGGACCTAGTCGCGATTTACACAGTTTAAAATGTTTAATAAATATAACTCTTGAAACAGTTTATTGTAATCTTTCTGTGACAAAGTCAATCGGGAAGTAGAAAATAGTATCAAATTCTAATATAGTTTTATACATCGTTTGTTACTTTATCTTTACGCACAACGCGACGTGTTACAACAGAATGCGATTACTAGCAAGTTCATGTCTTTTAGATCTAATGACAAGTTGCGGACCGTTCTTCAGGAGTTCTGAGCATGTTGAACTTGTAACAGAAATGCTATTTGGGTGCAGTCCTTTGTACAAGCTACACAGGCGTCATAACAAGATTTGCTTAATAAAACGCATCTGTCAAATTTAAAACCCCTTATCTATGATACCTGATTATTATTAATTCATTTAATTAAAGGTAGCAATAAGCAATTCTCTAATAACTAATCAATTCAATGAGTAATCCTTTAATGTAATATACATAGACTAATCAAATCTAATTCAATGGACCTCAAATATAATATATCAGTTAATAAATCAATTAAGTCATAACTAATTATCAAATAGTAATAATATTAATATCAATTAATGCGCTTAATATAAAGTCCGAATCCCTTTAAAAAAACACCTGCCGACGTAATAAAAATGTAATCATCAAATAAAAGTCGACACCCATAAAAAGCATAAAGACATTTATACATACGCATATTTCTTCGCGCATTTATTATGAAAGAATACCGCGCTGCCAGATCTTTGGCCGAAAGGTAGCGGCAGCCTTCATCTTATAAATGTATGAGTGCATTTTCCACAAAGATAGAAAATATATTTTTCCATTAAGTTATTTCTTTCATGGAGGCTATTTAGTATTATCATTTTCAACTGGAAAAAGCGTTAACGAATTTTTCCATCAATTATTCTCAATTATTTTCGAAATTCTGATGGAAAAGAATTTTTTCATCAGTTACACTTTACACCCATTTGGTGTTTTCAACGAATCCGATATTGGTGGAGTAGAGCTGCTACTAACACCGCTTACACGTTCCACCACTTATGCTTTCATGAAGAAAACAGAGCAATTTCGATTCTTAAATTTCTTAACGGATAAGGAAGAAATATTTGGAGTCCTAGACTACCTAAAATTTTCTAGCAGATATTTCCTTCAGGCCACGCCTATCTTGTCGCCGAATCACGCAAAGTGCCCGTCCGATCTGCCAGGAGCAGCTTTTTCCCAGAAACTGTCGCATCAAAAGAGCCACTCCATTTATCCCTCTTGTTCCAATCCTATAATCCGAAAATCGGATAATCTATAATCTGATAAAATCTATAATCTGATAAAATCTATAATCTGATAATCTGAAAAAGGAATTCTTACCTTTTAGACCAAAGCAATTATCTTCCTATATGACCTTATAAAAAGGTCTTCAATTGACTTATTCTAAATATGAATAAACAAAAATGAATGAAAATTGTTTGTAACTTATAGAATAATTCTTTATTCAATATATACATATACAAATATACTTCTAATAAGAGTAACATAATAAAAATATATTTATCTGAATAAATAATTAAAAACTTTAGAACCTATCACCAATTAATTTTCTAAACAAAAAACAACGAGTTTAAAGCTAATACGTATGTAATAGTTTTCAAATAAAAATATAAAAGGAAACCCTAAAACCCCTTTCATGCAAAAGATGTGGGTTTAAAATATGTGGATTGTTCTAGGAGTTCTGTGTTAGAAATTAAAAAGTGTTAGAAATCCGTTAATATATTTGGAGCAGAATGGTTCAGAGTCGTTTCGGAGAGAGGCTGAAGGGACCAGAAATCATGTTGTGATAAACAGCATGTTTGAAACTCCACATGTACCATAAGATAAAGCTTCACAAGTGGATCCTAAAAATCGTAGTCAGTATCGCATCGCTTTAGAAATCCTAGTATGGGTCGTATAATAGCTGATAGACTACACTTCTCTAACAAATGCTTTTCAGATTGACGATTTCATTTGGAAAGATGTAGCCCTTGTTTGTGCTCATTCAGAAGGGTGGCGAGCAAATAAATGACCATAAGACAATTTTTTTAGCTTTCACGGTGACTAAACTCCTAGAAACCATGTTGGTGACAAAACTCCAACAGCGTATTAAATGCACAGTTGGCATGCACAAGAAGCAAGGCATCTGCCTATAGTCGATGCTCGCAGGACAGTTAAAAAAATTGCCGAAGAAGTAAAAGTCAGCAAAAGAAAAACGCGACCGAATATTCAAAATGTTTTTATATTCTAGCGACATACTTAGGAAGCTTTAAAAAATTCAGATCTATTATAGATTTTTTTTTCTGAATTAAGATTAAAACACATGTAGACGTATGATGGTTTACGTACAACGGTGTCAGCGATAAAATTACACTGCCACAGAGTCTAAAGAAGATAAGTTCTAAGAAAAAATTGGTAACAACCTTGTTCGAGGAATACTTGTATATTAAATTATAATAAAAGTGTTGTTAAAAAATACATGCGGTCTTTTAAATGTGTAAACAAATTTTATGAAACAGTTGTAATAGAAAAACATAATCAAAGAGCTAAACCGAATTCCAAAGTTGCTTAATAATTGATGCACGGGTTATAAACAATACGAAAAGTGTGTGCTCTTTGCATAGCTAAAGATTTTTATTATTTGGTTCATGTAAATTATGAAATAGTATTATTTTATTATTATGTAACTTTTTTAAATAATTTGGAAAACAAATCAAATTAGTTTTATTTGTTCAATTTAACTTAACAAATCGATCTTTAACACAACCTCATTTATTTCAACTATATGTGTAGTTATTTTTTTTTACTGTTTATTTTTCAAAGCTGGTATCCTCTGCATGAAAGAACTTTTAAGGACAAATAGTCATACTAGAATGTTAAATTTGTAAAGATATATAAATAATACTCTTGCTATAAAACATAAGTAAAAACAACTTTAATATGAACATAAAAGATAATTTTTAAATGTTAAGCATACGTTGAGTGCTTAACGTTGTAATTGCAAAAGACTAGTATAATTTACAGGCACAATTTTATCAAATAAATTCGCCTCATATGAATCAAGGATCCGATGAGTTTATATTAAAGTAATTGTATACCGCAGGCAAATCAGTGGTTGACTTAGAAATTGGTGAAGTATATTCAGATTTTTCCATATTGGCACTATTCTGTGATGTAGTCGGTACTAGATTCAGTGATGCTGTTCTTTTATGTGCCGCATCTCGACGTGTAGAAGAAGAATATATTCGAATATATTTCATAGTCATTGGACTACATAAAAACCTACAAATAAATCCAATAATTATTATATACCTGAAATAAAGGCTGTTTTGATCGAAACGCTCTCTAAAGCAATTTAGCTCTGTAGAGAGATCATTTAATAAAACTCTTTAAAGCAATTTAATTTGAAAACTGAAACTCATTTATATAAATTGGAAATCATTTATGTAATCTAATCTATCCTATAAATCACCTACGGATGAATTCCCCGGTCCCCGTATCTGCCAATCATGCGAACAGTTTTGCTGTCCACTTCGCCGCGATGCGCAGTCGCGCCTGACTCACTTTTGGAAAAGTTCTAACATTTTTAAATTTGCCTACATACAAATTCGCAAACTTATGAACCCCGGGTTAGGTAGTAGACACAACAATACTGCAATTGGCAAACAATACAAATGTTAATAATTTTAAAGTGTAAATAGGGGCGGGGGATATGAGTTAGCTACAACTTAACCATTATGACTGCAGTAAATCCATCACGACACTCCAAGCAAATAATGATTTTGTTTTCGTTTTCTATATTATGAGAATTATAAGCTCAACACATTTGAAAAGTAGAAAATGCCTAAACTACGAGTAGTGAATATAAACAATACTTACTGATAACAATATCGTTGTCCTTGTACTTTTCTAAGTGCATTAATTGGATAGTAATATCTAAGTCCACGAGCCATCTTTTCGTAATTCATTGCAGGAAAATTCTTTCGTATACCCCACAACTTTGCAACATTAGGCGGATCAAGAATTTTAAATTGTCCAGTTTCCTTATTCGTCCATTTTATCAAATTACCGTAGTTCTCATAAGGATCGCTAAGCAATTGATATAAAAATTCCCAAAGATATCCATCTACAAAAGATTTAATTGAAAATCATAAGATATATCAAAAATTCATTTCGATATTTCTTTATAAAAATAAAATTTTTTAAAGCTGATTGATTAATATGCACAGTAATAAGCAGCATTGTTATCATAAAAAAATATGCTATTCGTAGAAAAGTTTTTTATGGAAATGGATGTTAAGTGTATATTGCAACGTTTATTAATGCAAATGTATCCAATAAGATAAAATGCCATCTCCAAAAATTATATTAGTTATATTAATATATGAATCAAATTTTGGAATTCCTGGAACCGCGAAAACTTATTGCTTAATTTAACTAAACCACCACTCCTCCACAAATATTATTTCTAGCGTTAATATAAGCAAGTTTCAAATTATTATTCTTATTATTATATCCGTTTAAGATTATACAGAGCATATCTTTCATGTTGGTTCAAAATGATTTAAGAAAAAAAATGGTAGAATTGTATTTATTCCTGTTTAAAATATTTAACTCTATTTCACGAAGCAATAGAGTAAGTTGCTTACTTAATTGATGCCTAACAATTGCGTTTACAACAAATATTTTAATTTAGTTAGCTCATCCGATGTTATAGACCAGTACGAAGCTACATACCAGATTTATATAACACTTAGGGTTTCCTTCTGTGTGAAAACACTATTCCTACTCTATTGGTTGGTGAAAATAGTTAGAATTTCAAGATTTATTCACTCTAACATCAGTTCTTAAACATAAGCGCAGCTAGTCTTCAAGGGTTTTACACTCGAACGTCGAACAAACCAATTGAGCATGTGCATATAATCTCCAGCAGAAATATGCGTTTGATTTAAATTATTATAGAATAACCTGGTAAATTGACATCATTAAAATTCTCAACGGAATGAATACCTCTCAAAGATATTCATAGGGAAATATGTATTTTCGTGTTAATAATTTAAATTGTTCTCCATTCGGATAAGACTTAGATGCTCCAACGAATTGTTCTGATTTCAGATTGGATGCCAGCTTTTCTAGTGAGCTATTCATGAATAGAATGGTATCTAAAACTCTTATGCCAAATCTTTAAATTTTTATCCACTATTAAAGTGTTACGACAAAAAATTGACTTTTAAACAATTCACCAGTTTCTTGAGGTGAAGAAAATCGTCGTACACGCGGAAACACAAAGGGGATAAATCAGTAGTATACTGGCAATGAGACATTAATTCGCTGTAGTTCTTCTATAAGTAATGAATTGTTACATCTGCTGTGTGAGAGCTAACACTGTCATGATAAAATATGACGGTTTTTGTTGAGTTTTCTGATAGGTAATCAAATTGTCTACCGTGTACCATTCAGCATGTTCTTCCATCCTGAAAAAGCAATGCTTGGGATATGTTCAGTGCAGCTGTAGAAACAAGAAATCATTTCCCTGGAAGTGATTCATGAACAAAAGGATTCGCCTCATCTTAGATTAATTGACAAGAAGCTATTTCGTCCAATCTATAACCTCAGTTATCTAGTCTACATCGGAGATGGATTATTGTCACAATTAAATGTTCATGCACAATGCTTCATTACCAAACGATAAATCAAGTGATTTGAGTCATTGTTGTTGAATTAATCTACTCACCCAGACCTTATCTCTACTCGTTCCATGCGTAATCTGTGGCAGCTGTCATTTCTGGGGTCTATCAAAAAGATTTTGCGTCTATGATAAACATCATTTGAAAATCCAAGATGGCGACTCACACATCATTTCCGACCTGACATTATAGCACGAAACTGGAATTGCGGGCATACGCCGGTAAAGCAGATTTCTGTATTATTGCTTGCCATAGTACCTTACGGGAGTTAGCGCTTAATGTTTGGATAATATTATTATAATCGCAATGGATTTAATGAAATCTGTCTTTTATTATAAGTAGACCTGGCTGGGATTCGATCCGGCGTCTAGTAGAGTGATTATATTATACGCTAGCCACTGCCAATTACGCTAGTCACAGCCACCTGGTCGCATTGTTATCATTGAGTTTTTTGATGTTTAGAAACAGAACTTTTGCGTATATGACACATCTTTTATAAAATTTTAATGACATTCAGCATTTTAAAATTAAACCCGACTTTTAAATGCTCACTGAAAACAAAATGCTCATCGCATTTTTGACTTGTCTGTTTCAATAATAAGAAATGTAAAATTTTAGGATAATAGTAATATCACAACTCAATAACGACAAATTCAATAAATCAATTTTGCTGTAAGCACTATATATAAACACTTTTGATTTGAGACGTGTATAAAATATGGCCTGGTAGGCCGAACTATGATCCTTTTGCTAACTTGCACGTATATATGTTTTGTTAATTAATTAAAATATTGGTGTTAATTAATAAATATTTATCCTGCTAAACAATTATAGAACTGCCAAATTAAATCAAAATTCTTGTAAACAATATTTATTGAGTAATAAATTTACAAATACATAAAAAATAAAGTTTAAGAAAGTTACAAAAAAATTTACTGTACCAAACAAACAGCAAAATAGACCATTATGTACTTCAGCTGTTTTGAAAACAATTGCAAAATTGTATTAATAATAGTCATTAATAGCATTCTTAATTTAATTATAATCTCCCATTGTTTCATAAAGATTTCATTTACTATTTAACGATACCAAACTGCAACCGCAGATATTTAATGCCATAAGCTACTTAGGCGGTTTAACTCAAACAACAAATCAATGTTCTTGATTTAATTTAATACAAACTCACATAGATATAGATGTACAGTAATCTATAATATAAAAATGTAATCTACAATATATAATAACAACTTTCTTGGTATGTTCAGTGTTTTATTGTTTGATTTTCACACGTCCGGTTTTTGTTCTGACAACAATGTTCCGACTTAATTTATCAGTAACGTACGATGGTTGCTGCTTTAATTTCGGGATATGACAACACGTAGGAGCATGAGACGCTTGACACGCTTGACACAAGAGCATTTGTAAACCTTGACATTTGTTGTGATAAACACAAATGACAGAAGTTTGGTGAATACAATTTAATTTTAAAGTAACGATAATCAGGAAAAAGATTTGATTTTAATCGTGAGCAGTTTCGTGCAATGATTCTATTTTATTTTCGATTGCAGAAAACTGAAGAAGAGTATTGGGACGATCTAAAAACCGCTTTTGGCGACGAGGCACCATGATGAACAGCTGTGTTTCGGTAGTATCAAGAATTTAAATTTGGTCGGAGCAGTTTAAGTGATGAATTGCGTGAAGATCGACCAACAACCTCAAAAACGACAGAAAACATTGATCCTGTAAGAGAAAGGATTATGGTAGATCATTATGTGACATTTAAAGAAATTCAGTTTTGTTTAGGCATTGATATGAAACAGATTAATCAAATTTTGCATGATCGCTTAGGTGTAAGAAAAATATGTTCTCGCTGGATACCGCATAATTTAAATCAAAGTCAAAAACAGGCTCGAGATAAATGGTGCAAAGAAACACTCAGACGATTCAACTGAGGTAAGTAAAATTTGATCTACAATATCGTTAGTAGTGATGAAAGTTGGATATCTTCTTATAAACCTTAAAAAACAAAAATCCACTGTTTGGGTGTCTTAAGATGGAACTAATCCAACAAAAGTTACTCGAAATCGGGGCGTTTCGAAGAAAATGAGTGCTTCTTTGTACCGACAACTACTATCACTTTAGAAAATCACAGAACAGTGAATGCTGAGTGGTACACAACTATAAGTTTTCTCGGAAATGAGAAAAATCAATAAAAGACGTCGCATCATTCGACACCAAGCCATGCAAACGCCTATATCGTGCAACGAACAATTGATTATTTAAAAACACATAAGGTGGAATTAATTACCCATCCTCCATGCAGCACTGGTCTAAGTTCAAACTCTGAACAATCAATTGCGTGGTCAACGTTTTTCAAGTCCAGAAGATGTAGTTGAAGCGTTTAAAAATGTCGTGATGAGCGTGCCATCTTCAGAGTGGAGTATATATTATGACAACTGGTTCATAATATATGAAAAAGTGCACAGATCTGTGGAAAAAGTGCAGAGATTGTCAGGGGGAATAGTTGGAAAAGCAATAAAGCCATTTCTGGAATTCTAAATTTTTTTTGTGTCTATCCCGAAATTAAACCGTAGTCAAAACCGACGACTAAGCGTACAGCGAAGCTCTCGGTGCCGAAGGAAAATAAGGAGAACGGGGGAATTCATAGGTTGGCGAATTCGTAGTCAAAAGTTCAAAGCAGTCTGGCGTCTGCCCTACTCGAAATTTCCCAAAAGCGGCTGCAGGCCGCGGAAAAGTAAAGCGCCGTAGGTAAATATCGGGAGCGGGTGATTCAAGGACAGGCGATTTATTGTAAATTAATTTCAGCGAGTCCTAAGAAACAGGCGAAAAATTGTCATCAAAACATAGACTAGACATTTAAAAAAGTAAAAAGAAATCTATTATGATAAAAAAAAACTTATTTGAATTGTCCAGAAGTATTTGACTTCTGGTTTATATTTCGATCATCAAACGCTAAACTATAAAATCAAATCCTAAATACAACTCACACTAAACAAAACATAGCATAAAATTAAAACTTTAATTCCGGACGAATACTCGCATTGATTCGGAATCAAATCTTTCTACAACTCTTTACCTTGTCTTTAAATATGATAAAAATATATTTGATTTACGTCTTAATATAATATCATTTAATAATAAATAACTTAGAAGTATAACATTATCATCTATTTGCAAAATATAAATCTCACGACGACAATTTGTGCACAATTGACAAATATATGCTAAGTGATGTTGGAATGGATACATAATTTTTGATATGAGATGGGGCTAGTTTTTGTTCTAGGTAAGAATCTTAAATAATAAGTTAATTTTTATTACTTTAAAACAAGATGTAGTTGAAACGGATCTTATTACATTAATTTTATAAAGAAAGATTGAGTTTAAGTCGATATCAGGGAATTGTACAGAATTCCCAGATATCAAATATAGAAAGATCAAAATTGGTTACCACGCAGATATCTTTTTAACTAATTCGCAATATTTTAAAACGTTTATATACAACTATTCGTAGTAAAATATGGCAGTATTTAATTCAAAAACCCCAAATCGATAATACATTTCATAATATTATCAAATCACGTACCTCGGAAATTTACACCACATATGCTTACTGTCCTTAAAGAAAAACATTTGCTATAGGTCCCATCCTTTGCATGTAGTATGGATTATATTAATCCACTAATAGATGGCGTAATTAACAAATAATTTAGAAGCATGTCTTTAGAAAATATTGTTGAAATTCTTATGTGAAACAGCTGTTTCGAGAGTCGGTTGAGATTTTTAAAAGTCAGATATTAAAGATGGCCAATCCTGACGTCCTTCGGTTAATTGGGTACGTTTTTTAAGATAATTTATAATTCTTATTTAATTTTGTGGCTAAAAATTATTATATAAATAACGAATATAATAGAAACTGGTTAAGGTGGGTAAGTGTTTCGTTAAGTCAAGACTTAACGGAACACTTACCCACCAAGTCTTGACTTAACGGATGAAGACTCGGTGGATGAACAAAATAGCAGGCAAGTAGTAGTCAAGTTAGGACACAGGCCGAACTTATGAATATGGATGAAGATGATGATTATTGTGAAGAAGCTAGTATTCCTGTCAGTTTACTAAAAACATCTGCCCAAAGAAATTTTAATTCGGAAGCACAATATTTGAAATTACAAATAGGTTCATTACCAACATTTTATGATGTCAAAGCAAACTAATCTCCGTCACATATATTTTCGCAAGTATTTGATGAAGACATTATAGAGATGTTCGTTCAACTGAATAACCAATATGCAAACTGGAAAAATTGAGTTGGTAACATTAGCAGCACCGAAATGAGATCTTTTTATTTGGAATGCTCTTGTTCAGTGGATATATACATTTGCCTAGAAGATGCATGTTCTGCGAAACTTACATGTTGCGCGTGCACTAATTATGTTATTTTAATTAAGATTGTTAATTTTTAATTTGAATTAACAAGTTTAGTTTGTTATAGGTATTTGCCTACTGTCCTTTTAAAGAACACCTTCAAACAGACTTTTGTAAATATCATTGAGCTAATTTTATTAAAAAACCAAGAAAAAAAATTCGGGCATATCTGGGTTAAATTAGTGATGAGTTTCAAAATGATAAACTATTTGGAAAAAAAAAACGTTTTGTTAAAAAAGCAAACGAACGAACATTTTTGTTTTACATATCGAACCAAACAGTTATAGATAGTTATGTATATGGACAGAAATCTATCCCCGTGGCTCTCTCTGTCTATTTGTTTCTCGTATAGGCAGGAGGCAGGCAGAGTTGTTGAAATAGTATATAGTTATAAATAGTATGTATTTATTTATTCAACTCAAATTTGTTTAGTGTTTTTTTAAACTGCCTACGATTTATCATATTACCACTATCTGTTGTAATTCTAAACTGAAAAATTCTTCGGCACTTTGAAGAAAAATTATAATCTAAACCTATGTTATTAAATCGTTTTACGTTTGAAAACATCCTGTTTCTGCAAACAGTTTTTAAAACAGTTGTTTTTTTCAACAAACTGTTTGCAAACGTGTTCAAAAAGAAGAAGAGCAATGCACATCACTATTTTAACTGCAATTAATTACAAGGCACTCAATTGTACATGAGTGGATGCAAATAGTTGATTATGTTGATTGCGCATATGATTTAGAAGTTTATCTTTCCGATATCCTACATATGGACAAAACCAGCATGATTCACGGGGTTCCTGTCCGCATTGCTTCAAATGTCTACGCAGATTATCTCGGCGACTATAATCTTTCTGGCACTGCGGACAACTAAATCGTTCCTTATAATAATGTCCTGAAAGAAATTTATATATAGTAAGTAAATATGTTTATATAAAATGGCGAAATGTAGTTAATTAAATACAAACAAGAATGCAATTATCTATTCTATGTATATAGTAACGTTCTACAAATTACGATACTACAAGGAATTGTATTATTTTAAATCAAATGTGTTACGAAGCATAATCTACTAAATCCGTGTCCTTTGCACATTAGAGCATATTTTAGTTTTTTCAATATAGAAAATACAATGCTTATACCAACAATGCATTGAAACTTAGGGAACATTTGAAAGAGTTGCTTCTAAATGTCTACATTTCGAAGTAACACTTTCAAATATGTATTTATTATCCAATAAAAAATTGAAAATAAATGTTTTAAACATTAACATGTCTTTTCACAAAATATATAATTAGTAGGAGGCCGCCAATTCTACCCGCACAAGACATTATCTCAACTCGTTCTAAACGTAATATGTGACGTCACGTTGTCATTTCTGGAGTCAATCAGAATTTTATGAAGTTATACAAATTTAAATACCCCCTGAGCAATAGGTCATGATCCAATAGATCCTGATGAATACGTCAGAATTCAACTTCAAAATCAGCATGTAACAGACATGCTTTACAGATTTTTTGTAATTATATGCTGAAATTAACCTCAGTTACTGTAGAACTTAATAGTGGAATTAAAGTGATGTATAAAATTTCCGTGCTTAGTGAACCCGGCTCAAAGACCATCATTTGACCACGCATGCCATATGAGATTGTATGGATTACAAAATTGGGAAGCGTGTATACTGGGCAGAATGGGATGAGATGAGAAAAATGATTGGCTTATGGGGAGAAAATAGCATATGAAAGGATAAGATGGTCTTTGAATATGATATGGTAAGGAATGGAAGATGTATAATAAGTGAAGTAGAAAACAGAATAACAAAAGTGGAAAGACAAGAGAGAGACGAAAGAAGAGGAAAGACCAGGCATAATGATAAAAGGCTGAGGTGTGAGAAAGACTGCGAAGAAAGCGCCGTTACGCTTACAATAGTTTAAAAGAAGACCAACAGCATATGCCTACGCCATACGCACGCATAGTATGTATAGTGCTACTACGATTTCAATGTTAACACTGACAATCTGCCAAGGATCCGTTGAGTTACCGATCCCAAACCGTTCGGCGGCGCTCGAACGACGATGGACGGTTAGAAAGCGGCTAACCGCTGAACTTGAACGCTGCCTTAGGGAGTTTGTTTAAAGCAAGAATGAAAGAATATTCGAGTAATGAAAACGTTAAGAGAAATTAAGACAGAGGGAGAATGAAGTAACAGTAAATTAATAAAGTACAGAAACGACAATTGACGCATTACTGCATCTTTCTACATTCTAAACCTAGTGGTCGTTGACCAGAGATGGGCATATTTTTAGCTGTCGGCCCATTTTTCAAATGAAAATTTGAACGTCGGCAGCATTAAAAAAATTCTATTTTAATGTGTTTTTTAAGAAATGAAAACTATTTTATAAATTTTACAAATAGTAGTTTTTAACTCAAATGTGTGTTTATTATGCAACTAAAAAAAAAATTAACATTAATGTCGTTTTACAAAACACATAAGGAGTACGAAACCACAGACCCAGCCCAGTGTACCCAACCCAGCGTACCAACAAGACCTTATCTCAACTCGTTCTAAACGTAGGATTTGACGTCAGACTCTCATTTCTGAGTTTTATTATAAATGGTTTGAGTGTTTGACAGCCTTTGATGAAGTCATACAATTTTATATACCTCCTAAGCAATAATTCAGGATCCAATAAGATCTGACCCATAAGTCAGGAAATTCCTTTACTTGAACTTCAAAATCAGCACGTAATAGATATCAGCACGTAACAGGCTTTATGGATTTTTTGTAATTTTATGCTGAAATTGAGAAAGTTCCGTGCTAAGCAAATCCAGTCCAAAGACCATCATTTGGCCAAGCTTACCGGTGTTTCAACAAAATGAGATGAAAATGTACGTGGATGCGTCTGACAGATTGGTGAAGAGTGTATTTTGGACAGGATGGGATGAGATGAGAAAAGGCGTATGTAAAAATGATTGGCTTATGAAGAGAATAAAGCATATGAAAGATAAGATGGTCTTTGAATGTATAATATGATAAGGAATTGAAAAGGCGTAATAAGTGAAGTAGAAGAGAAAATGAAAGATATGCTAAGGCAAGAGAAAAAAGAGAGAGAGAGAGAGAGACAGCGAGAGAGATTTAAAAGAAAAGGAAAAACCAGACATAATTATACGTACAAATGCATAAGATCGAAAGGAGGTATGTCTGAGTACTTAATGTCTGCATGCAATATGGAGAGTAAGAGTGATAGCGAGAATTAAATTGGAAGCTAGTAGAGTGGGAATCAGTATTGGATGGATGATAGAAAAAAGTTTCAATTGTCATAACAAATCCCATTCATTCACTTAAGAGAGGCATTCTCTCATACGAGACAGGAAATCTACCAACATTGGATGAAAGAATGTAAAGGTGTAGAATGGAGTGAGCAGGACTGAGAAGATAACCTGAGAATTACGCAGCGTTCAAATTCAAGCGGTTAGCCGCTTTCTAATAGTCCAACGCCGTCCGAGCGCCGCCAAGCGGTTTGAGGGCGGTACCTGAACAGATACTTGGCGGAATTTTGGGCCAGATAATTGGCAGATTGTCAGCGTTAACATTGAAAACGTAGTAACACTATACATACTACGCGTGCGTATGGTGTAGACAATACTTGCAAAAGTAAATACTTTTCATATTTATTATAAGTAAATACAAATAAAACATAAAATGTTTAATTAAGGCATTGTGTTATTATTATAATTATTAATACATTTATCTATATATATAATATGTATATATAATGGACCCTTCAAATTAGTTTAGCGAATTATTAAAAGTAATAAATTGGAACGTATGTGGTAACACTAATTAGAATAAAAATATACATTACGCTTACAATAGTTAAAAAGAGGACCGATAGCTTATGTATACAAGGTAAACACTCATAGCTACTACGATTTCGATCTAAACACTGACAATCTGCCAAGGATTCGTTCAGTTACCGATCCCAAACCGCTCGGTGCTCGGAGTTTATTTAAGGCAAGAAGAAGATTCGAGTAATAAAAAAATTTTTAAGAGAAATTTAGACAGAGGGATGTTAAAGTAACAGAAAAAAAATAATAAAGTACAAAAACGACTATTGATGTATTACGGCGTCTTTCTACGTTCTAAACCCAATAGTCGCTGACCAGCGATGGGCACATCTTTGCAAATTTGAGCACGGGCAGCATTCTATTTTATAGGCAGCATAGCTTCTCTTAAAAATCTATTTTAATGTGTTTTTGACAAAATCAAGACTATTTTATAAATTTTAGAAGCAGTATTTTTAAACTGAAATGTGTGTATTATGCAATAAAAAAATGAAAAAAATTGGCATTAATGTCTTTTTACAAAGTACTAAGTAGTAGGATACTGCCGATTCTACCCATCCCACCGTCTCACGAAGAGTATCTTATCTTGTTCTAAACGTAAGAAATGCTCTCATTTCTGAGGTCTATCATAAATAGTTTAAGTGTTTGATAGCCTTTTAAGAAAGCCATACTATTTTATATACCTCCTAACTAAGAAGTTAGTATTCAATAGGATCTGACCTTCAAGTCAGGAAATTCTTTTAGTTGAAGTTTTATGTAAATCAGCATCTAACAGACATGCTTTATGGAATTTTTCTAGCAATACTGAAATTAAAATTAAGATCAATTACTGTGGACCTTATGATATTGGAATCACAAGCCGAGTATATTTTCTGTGCTAGGCAAATCCGGCATATAGACCGTCATTTGGCGACCCGTGCTATAAACGTTGCACTAGTCTTTTAATTTTTAGTGAGGTAGAAAAACTGGTTGTTGCTTTGTGACAATTAGATTTTCAACCTGGATCAGTTAAAGCTGTGTATTAATTAATTTACTTAACTATATGCCCAATTTTATAACAGCAAAATACCCGACAGTGAGATATGTAGGGCAGATATTACTTGATGCCGAAATAAAAACGAAAATTCAGATATTTAATTTGATGTACACAAAATTGTTATTAAAACAGAAGAGGTTATCAATGAAGAGATTTAAATTTTGCATTATTTGCAAAACCCATATGTCTGGTGTGATGAGAACTCCAATACAAATGGAGAAATTCATTCAGCGGCAATTTGGCATAAATTGATTGTAAAGCCAAAACGAAGTGGTTAGATAAATTTACTTTCTTTAAACTGTTTAATACATACTCCGAAAAATATTAGTTTTATTCACTTTCTTTAAACCGTGTAATATATATTCTCATAGTTCCCGACTATCATCTTCCGTCGCTGCGGGCTAAAGTGGCACGTTAGCACAAGAAGAAGGGCCTTATATAATCCGAAATTTTCAATTGCGTTTAGTTTTTTCGTTCATAAAGTTTAGAATTTTAGTCTAACGAGTGTTTGATAAATACGCGATTTTTTTTTTGTGAAATATGTAAGGTGTTCCCATATGAGTACATATTTATTTACTTATTTATTTTAACGGAATTAAAAGCACCTTAGGATATAATTTTCAATGTTACTAATTTTCATTTTCAAATCATAAATAATTGATTAATGTATTAATGTGGATTGAAAGTCTATATATTTATTTGTTAATTAATAGTAAATTTTATCGGTGGTATTGATCTTTACCGATAAAATTCGTGCGGCGTTCACGCGGATCTGCGGTCCCATAATCTAACAATAACATTTGTTCAAAAACAAACTTATTAAAA
>WYDF02144270.1:0-22752 GCA_009867245.2 Adranes taylori
ATATAAGTGAAAAACGCACTATTATATATCACTTACTTTGTGACTCGAGTCTCGGACGTGGGTCCATTATCGAAATGACATGGTAATTATATAATAATTAAATATATACAATATTATTATATTGTAGGCTCATTTATATCGTGTTTAAGCGCATAATAAATCTTTTTAAAATAAAATGATTATAAATTAATTGTTAAATTAATGTACAAGTTTGAATCTAATAATTTTAGTAATTATTTTTTAAAATAATTTAACATAATAATGAAAATGGACTTACCACGAGATTTTAAACTCTTCTTTTTCTTAATTCATCTTCTTTACCATCTTCTTTACCGATGCGCTTAGTTATTGACGACTTCTTACACACTTAACTTTAATAATGTAAGCAGAAATTGAACAATTTTAGGTATTAACTTATTAAAAGTAAGCAAACAGAAAGTAAACACAAACAAACCTCGCCACTGAGACATTCAGTCAACAATGAATGTTACAACAAACATTCACTTCAGGTGTTAAGCCAACCAGTCAAATCAGCTGTTAACCACCTGTCAAATCAACTGAGCGTACAGAGTGTTAAGTCATAGCATTTATTACTTGACACACTTTACCCACTACCTTCCTGTAAAATTTTATTAGTGTAAAGGGTAATATGTCCCCGTCAAGTACATAACACACTTTACAGACATAACAAACAGTGTACCATTTTCACTTATACCATAGATTCACTAGTGCATGTATTTGTTTAGAAGTGGAGATGGACTTAACTCTCTATACCCACGTGTAGGTCTCGATATTTTACATTCTCCTGTGGTAATAACTCATTTTACCATGTTTTAGACTTAACACACTTTACACAGCAAACACAGATATACGACAGTAAAATTTGTTTATAAATTCTCTAGCTAATTGTTTTGTGTTTCATATTTTATGCAAAGATTCAGAATAGTAAGAAATATTAATGTTATTTTTGCAGATATACAGCTGCTTCGGTACTTGAAATGGATTTTGAAAGGATAGATATCAATCAGTGCGCGTTTGGTATGGGTAATAGCGGTCCAAATAAATTTGCAGATACGGCACGCTGTAAAAAAGAAACCACGGAGGTAGGATTATATTATTTTCGAAAAACAATCGGATTTTTATCTTCTATATATTATATGTGTAACATAGCATATATGTGGTGCATAATACATAGGGCATAATACGTATATCTGTACTATGTATAATGTACATAGTACAGATATAGGAATTTAATCGCCTCGGATATTCACGTTACTGGCGATTAAATACCTATGTTCACGTGAAATGTTCATAACGAAATGAAAGAGGGATTAATAAAAAAATTGGATTACGGAAAATTTTTCTTTTGCGGTAAAATGAGAAAGAATTTATTATCTTTCACTGCATATTTTTGTGTTTATGTGCCAGTATTCTAAACTAGTGGATGGATTTGAATGAAATTTGATAGGCAAATGATGCAAGTTTTTATTGTTAAATTATAAATTAGATTTTTCTTTAATGATTTAGTGTAATATTCTGATCACATAATTATTATTAAAGTGTGAACCGATCCACGGATGGGGTTTTCGACGTGGAGGGTATCAATGTCGATGTAAGCCTGGCTGGCGTTTGCCATTTCAGTGTCGAAGACCATTTTTGGGCGATATCATAGAACGAGCGGCTGCAGAGCAATTTTATAATGGATTCGATTGTCTCAAGATTGGATGTATGTATTTTTCTATTATAAGTTATTTCCGTTCAAAATTTAAAATAATAAAATAATAATTTATGGTAAATCTGGTAATGTTAGTATTATTTAAAATGTTAAGAAATAGTTTATCAATCTTTTATGTTTAACGAAGAATGACGTACAATAAATTCTCACTGTTTGGTGATGAAATATTTCTGAAAAGATCAGTGAGTTATCATTATTATTATTCTATCTTAGGGATTCAAAAAGTTCCCGTACAGTGGGAAAAAGCTGAAGTGTTGGTGCGTGAACATTATATGGAAAAGTTTTACGAATACAAAAACTACACTACTGGACCAGAGTCGCTTAATCGAAGGAAACTTAATATACATCGAGCCCTAGATTTTATTTTGGGCGTTAATCGACACAACTGCCATCAGTATAAACCGGAACATTTGAAATTGCATGGAGATATTAGTTTCGGAGCGGAAGAGTTCTTTGAGAGCGAAGCTAGAATGGCACTTCGATTAGCTAATTTTATTAGTGCTTTTCTACAGGTAGTTATTAAACAATATTAATAAAAAAAATTACAGCCTGATAAGACTTATCATATTAAAATTTGCAACTACCTTAGATACTAGCAACAAAATCGTAAAACAACTTACATGTTTCTCAAAAAACAGTAGCTTGTAGCTACATGACTAAATGAGAAGATATAACTAGTGTTGTGAATAATTGAAAAATCGAAATAATTGCGAGTGATTTATTACGCCATTACTTTTGCTCAGTTAAATTATAGACAATTTTTCCTTCGTAGATTAATTATACGAGAATTTAACACATATAAAGTCATTTGTTCTTTGAAAATCCACGCCTCGCTAGTGTAGTGGTCTAAACACCCGACCGGAAATTGGGAGAGTCGGGTGTGACTCCCGAGTGAGGTAATTTTTTTTCAACGGCACAAATGATTATATTAATATTAATCATTATATTATTATTGGTGTTTTTTTTTTATTATTATCTGATTAATTTTATTTTTCAAAATGTCTCTTAAAGAAAGTCGGCGTTTCCGGAAAGATTCTGCACAGCCAAGCACGTGAACTTATAGCTAATGTGCTACATTTTCGAAGAAATAAGATGTGCAAATTTTCCTTGCAGAATGAAATTTTCCTTACGACACGCAAACCAAAAAGCCTGAATTATACGATCACAATATCGTACTCAAAATACTTGATAGTCATTAAAATACAAAATACTCAAAAGTTTAGGTGTCACCATTGATGAAAATTTAAGATTCTCAGAGCATATTTTAAAGTGTCTAAAATTCGCGTATTGCAAATTAAAATATAACGGTATTTCACCAAAATAGAGTACAAAGACTTAAAAACTCATCTATAATTATAATTTATAGTATAAGAAAGAGATATAGGCTGGGTAATAGTATACGTAAATTGAACTGGTTAAATATGTCAGAACGGAGGTGACAGCGGAGAGTATTGTATATTTTATAAAATCGTTTATTTTAAGAAGCCTCCTTACCTCCTTAGGAAAATCGCTTCTCGTACATAACCCAAATTTACGTCAACGCGGTTTTTTATTGGATATTCCTAGTCATAGTACGCAACAATTCAAAAGATAATTTTCATATGTAATAACAATAATCTTGTATTGTTTAGGATCTGGATGAATTATTTAGAATACTATAAGATGCTCAGTTTTAATAACTTTAAGAAGAGAATTAAGGACAAACTGTTAGGGTCATAAATAAATATATTTTTCAGTATTTTCTTGTGTTATGTGTATGCACACTCAAGTAATTTTTTACTGTAAGGAATTTACATTTCACATTTTAATTGCCTTCTAAACGATGTTTCATTCTTTGTTGATTAAAAAAAAATAGTATTAAGTTATAATGTTAAGTAGAAGAACAGACAATGTATTTCTTTAATACATTGAAATGAACTTCGCCTTTTTATTATTTTGTCATAATTACTGTAAGTTCAGTATTCAACAAAGACGTTTATTATTTTTATTATTATTCTTATTATTATAATAGAAAAATCACAAAAATAAATCTCCCGAATTAGCTAAATTAGATTTTAGAGTTCTTCGTCTGCCGCGGTATCATCCCGAATAAAATCCAATTGAAATGATTTGGGCCGAATTAAAAAACTGGGCGGCTAGAAGAAATATCACATTTAAGCTGCAGGATGTCATAAAACTGGCTGAAAAACAATTTAAAATGATAACAGCTGAAGAATGGAGAAGTAGTATGTGATCATTGCAATAATATTACGCATGGAGAAGGTTTCTGATCATTTGTTGCCAACACCGGGGATTCTGATGAATATACTTTTTCAGAAGAAGAATCTAGTGATGATGAAGCAAAAGACAATAATGAATCGTTAAGAGTTTATTTATTATGTTTCAAAAGGCATTTTTGTGATAGATAGTCTTCCTCTTAAAGTGTAATGTTTTAAACTTAACTTTATACATCATGATCTCTTGTCATATATCTTCATTAGTATACATAATTTTTATATTATTATTTAAAGTTATTATTTTTAAACATTAGGTATCAAATCCTAAGGAATACTATTCTGACAAACGCGTTGCGGATAAACCATTAACCGAAGATCAAATGTTTGGCGAAACGTTATCATTAGTCATGGGTGACAGTCGTATTTGGTCAGCGGGTACCTATTGGGAACGAAATAAGTTCACAAATAGAACATACTTTGCGCCGTATGCATATAAAACGGAACTAAATACGCGTAAATTCCGTCTTGAAGATTTGGCACGTTTAACTAAACGGGAAGAGATTTATACAAACAAAGATTGGTATCAAATACTAAAGCAACGATGGGCGACGAATTTTGATAATTTGGAGAAATATAGTATGCGGATCAATCAAAGGTGAGTGAGATAAACTGTACGGGTCAATTTAGCACATTTACAGAAATTTTTTAACAAAACCGGTTTATAATAGGTAACTTAACGTAATCATTAATAATCTAAAATAAATAGTTATAAGCTGTTACCAGCAAAGATACTATTAGAAAGTTTGAATGTCGTAGGCGTAGAAAGAATGAAGTCGTATAGGAGGGTGGTTTGACATAAATCTAGCCTTAAATAGATGGCACTAATTGACAACGAACGCCATATTGGTTTTGACATCTGCCATCCAACACATGACGTCTGCCAAAATTTGAAACAAAAAAAGAACAATTTTTGGTCTTTACAGCCGCCGCAAGCAAACAGCTTTTGTGTTTGTGAAAAATAGAAAAAGTCGAATATCGTTCAGTGATTAAGTTCCTTCACAAGAAAGGGAAAAATAATGCAGAAATCAAAGTCGAAGTCGAACTGGATACTGTTTATGGAGAGTCTGCACCGTCGCTAACTACAGTTAACTTTTGGAAAGCTGAAGTTTCCGAAACAATACATAAAACAATACATCCACGAAGTTGTTCGTGGTCGTATGAGTGTTTCTGATGATGACCACCCAGGGCCCTCAAATATCATCACTATACAAGAAATCGTCAATAAAATCCATGATATGATTAAGACAAACTATCGAATCAAAATCCGTGGGCTATCTGAGGCTGCAAACATCAACTGAGCGTATACACGCCATCGTATAAAAACATTTGGATATGAAAAAGCTATCTGCGCGATGGATGCCGCGTTTACTCACTATCGACCAAAAATGTACACGTGTGACGGAATCGGAGAAGCTTTTGGCGAAGATAGAACGATGTGGCACTGTTCATGAAACGTGGGCTCATTACTACAAGCTGGAGATGAAGGAACAGTCAAAGCAGTGGAGAAAAAGCGGCGAAGATCCACCGAAGAAGGCAAAGACAACCCGATCGGCCGCTAAGGTGATGGTGACCGATTTTTGGGTTGCGAAAAGCATTATTCTTATTAATTACTTGGAAAAAGGTAAAACCATACCTGACGATTACGATGCAGCATTTCGACGTAGAATTGAAGAAAAACGCCCTGATTTGGCTTGCAAAAAAGTTCTTTTCCATCATGACAACGCACCCGCTCGCAGAGCGGTCGTCATGCAGGCCAAATTGAGCCAATTAGGCTACGAATTGATCGACAACCCATCGTATCCATCAGATCTAGCCCTTTGCGACTTCTTCCTGTTCCGAAACCTAAAAAAATGGCTCGGAGGACACCGTTTTCCAAAAACGAAATGCTGACCGAAACTTCCTACTATTTTGAAGAGCTCGAGTAAACTGTACTTTTCGAATCGGATGAAGAAGTTGGAAAGTCGTCTTGAAAACTGTATTGCCTTAAAAGGGGACTATTTTGAAAAATAAATGTCAAAAACATTTCCGTCAAATCACCCTCGTTTAGGAGTAGAACACCCTGTAGAAGAGAAAAAAAGCAGAACATCTGTAGTACATCGAATTAAATTATCCATTTGATGTTTCAAGATAATGTCCGACATTGGCACAATGTCAACTACACGCCACATGTGCCCAAATATGCCAACTAGAAACTTAGCGGAAAATAATATCCTTTTAATTTCTTGGGCAGTAAGGTTAGATGACATTGTCTCTAGAGAACACTTGTGAAACATGATAAAAGTTTACCGTCATTTACTCAAAGTTTCAGAAGAATTGATTCTTGTACGATTTCGGCAGAAGAGATCCAGAGGCTTCAGCAAAATGGGTTTAGGCAGAATGGGTTTAGAATGAGCTCTTTCAAGATATGCTATTATTTCCATTACGTGCAGAAGAGTAGACACATTTATTAAATATTATTTTATTTAGCAAATTTTTATACCTTTTCTCAATATTTTAATTTATCAAATTTTGTTGTACTTATTTCTTATAATTCCCAGCTATCATCAAATGAATGTTCAACTTTGCTTAATATTGTACAATAAGTCGTCAATATTTAATACTGTACAATATTTAAATAAATGTGTTTTATCATACAGGTTTAATGAAACCGGCGAAACTACACGACGGTTCGAACATTATCCTGAATATTATAGAGGTGCCAAATTAGATCACGGATATTGGACATCACCTTATTTTGATTGTAAAGGAAAAGCACCTATATGGAAAATGAAATATGCTGCACCATTTTTCGGATGGGATAGCCTACGCGCAAAGTTAGAATTCAAGTAAGATTGGTAAAATTTTGAAAAATCTGTTTACAGTATGTACTCTTTAATCCCGCACGTTTAGAGAATACGATCGTATGGAATTAGTACAACAATATATATACATATTGGAATTGTGATTATACAGTTTGATTCACAGGTGAATCAGTTATTTGGTGGTAGGTAATTTTCAAAAGCATTTCCAGAATACAAATTAGAAGCAAGATGATGAGCACTCTGTTATTTTTTGGAATTCTATGTTCCATAATGTTTCCTTTTCTTTTTAATGATGAATAAAACAGTCAGTCCTTAAACAAATCTGTTGCAATCACATTTAAGGCTTATACGTTTACTACCTTTAACGCCACGTATAAGTTTCACTGTTGTGCTCATTCAAGTTCCGCTACTAAGTTTCACTAGTTTCGATTTAGCTGGCGCAGCCGGTTTTTCTGTCTTAAGCATATGCACACGTGACCACAGACTTGAATTGAATCCTTTTATCTCTCTTGTCATAGTAGACATTTGTAAATAATCCCAGAAAAGATCGATCTTTTTCATCGTCCTTTGTACACTTGACACCGGGTTAATTCCCACCATACAAGGAGGCTATTAAAAGAGGCCGTAATCCTTCAGCGGCGTTTCCGTCGGTTGATTCACTCACTTCCAGGATTCCATCTTGAATTTTAAATTTATGAAGCCAACCATGGACAAAGACGTTCGTACTTTCTATACTATGATAATTCTGTTTTGGTTTTTAGATGTGTATAGTGATCGAGAATTTCAAGGTGAAGTTTCTTCAATTTGTGGATTATTTCTATCTCTTGCATTAAAACTTCTTTTTGTTCTTTATTTCTTCTCTAGTTACATCATTTTGTTACACAGATCACGCTTAGTTTTATTAGAACTTGAAGAACTGGGATTCGAGTATATATGTGCAATGAGTCTCAAAAGATTAATAGGAAACAATACTGAAATGATAAGTTATAAATTGATAGTTACGATAAACACTACGAATTAATGTGGACAACAAATTAGTGTACTACATAAACAAACGTCCTAATACGTCCAAACATACGACATAAACAAACGTCCATCCGCAAAATTGTAATGCGAACTCCTCGATCTGTGCCAATACTTAAAGTGCCGGACTAAAGTATACACCTGTATATAGAATACAGTATACACACACCTGTAAATTGAATATTTTGCATTTTGGCAAAATTTTATATACATACTTAAATATATTTACAGGCTAAATTTTATTTTTTATCATCTATCTAGGGGTGTAGTTGCTGTAACAATGGATCTTTTAAAATTAGACATAAATCAATGTCCAGACAAGTATTATGTTTCAAATGCGTTCAAGGGGACTCATAAATGTGATCAAAAGACATCTAATGTAAGTAAAAAAAATATTAAATTCATTAATTATGAAATATATATTTCACGGTTGTCTAATTTCAATTTTTGACAGTGCGTACCTATATTGGGCCGTGGATTTGAATCGGGCGGTTATAAGTGCGAATGTAACCAAGGCTTCGAATATCCGTTTGAAGATCTTATCACGTATTATGATGGCCAATTGATGGAAGCCGAATTCGCTAATTTAGTTGATAACAACGCAACTCGTTTTAATATGTTCAAATGTCGTTTAGCTGGTGCAGCCGGTTTAGAGAAAAATTTTTTAGGTTTATTAATCGCTTTAACCATTAGTTTATTAGCTTTTGTTTGGCGCAGGTAGAATTTTTGGTTTATTATTTTAAATGGTGAACTTTATATAACATGTTAAAGTTTTATTACTGCCACGTTAAAAATATGCCAGGTGGTAATTGTATTTATTGTATTAAAGACACAAAAATCAAATGTTATGACAAATGTTGTTTGTATTTGTGAATTTTCATTAAAAAATATCTTGAATTAGGCACACAATTTTGCAAATGCTTTAAGTTGCTTAATTAAACAAAAATCTATTGTGCTTACTATACATAGATATTGCAATTACAATACTATACATAGATAAGTATAGTATTGCAATTTTGTATTGAACATGAATAGATTTTTAAAATACAATAGACTCTCAATTATCCACAATGAATGAGAAAGAAGTGAACCTCTTTCATTCCTGCATCATTCATATTGGTCGATTTTTCTGATGAATCCTAGTGGTCTTAATGAAGTGGATGTGCTAATGAACTAAGCCAACAAAACCGTGATCTTAAGATTAATTTTTCCGCGGGTCTATGGTCATTTTGTGTTCTAAGTAATCAAGAAGTGCTTCGACGTGTGTTGTCGTGATGTCCTCCTTATCTTTTACGAGAGTTTGGTACTTTGGCCCAGTCCGGGTAACGCGTTGGTTGAACATTGTTATCTTCATTTGATATCTTATCATTTAGGGCAAAATTATTCTTTCCGCCAATCATACGGTATTTTCAGGTACATACATTGTAAAGTATTGAACGTTGTATACATTGTTTCTCAAATAGTAGCTTCAAAATCAAGAAATTCCAAACTTGATTGGTTTGGAATTTGGCGGGGTGTGGATAGGGTGTCTTTGTCTTACATAGTAACGAGCCATTACTGATATTTTGGTACGGAAAATGCCAAATTAGATCTTTTGTTGCTAAATGTTAAAATATTTTCTAAGGTTGTATCAGTATTGAATAAAGCAGCAACAGCATTTACGGGGAGACGATGTGTTGGTGTTGTTTTCAGATTGACACCATTGGCAATATTAATATTAGGTGTAAATCCTTCTAACGTTTTTGTAATGTCACTAAACCCCAAGTCATTTTTGTCAAAAAGATTTGTATTCATGTTCAAAGTCCGTGGATTCGTCCGAATTAGGTGGTAAAATATCAATGTTCTAATCATGCTTGTCATATTTTTAAAAGCGATTTATTAATTCTATGCTTTAAGTAATCGAAAGAACAACTCTTTTACACGTGGACATTATAACTACAAGTTGTGCTCATTTAGTTTTCACTATTATAAAAGTAAAGAACTAGACAATCTTAATTTTATACCTTGGCTGGAAAAACTGAAAATTACCGTTCCATGGCATATTGGTCGATTTTTCTGATCAATCGTAGTGGTCTCAACGAAGTGGATGTGCGTATTTGCACGTATTGCTATTACACTGTTGTCATCACATATGTCACTTGCCACCACATACGGAATAGCTTTTTCGTAATTTCGTACTGTTGTAGAGTTGTCATAATATCTACTACATAGTAGAGTTGCCATAGTTCGTGTTACATATGTCTTTACTTACTTTGTTCCTCTTCTACTTTTTATGGTTGATAAAGTATGCTAGGCTTTCCTGTCCTGCGTTTGGGTCGTGACCTGGGTCTTCCTCTCTACTTTCCGTAGGTACCTGTTCTCAGCTGCTTGTAGCCTACTCTGCTTGTAACCTGCTTGATGTCTACTTGTAAGCATCCAAGACTCCGCTTTATATATCAGGTACAGGAGTAGGAAGGTACACTGTTTTATACACAGTTGGCTTGGTCCCCTTGCTAATCTCACATTTGCCTATGAAACCCCAACCGATGGCATGAAACACCTTCGCTGCCGTCGCTGTTCGATTATTGAGTTCTGGTTCGATCTTTCCATCCTGGGAAATGGTAGCCCCAAGGTACTTGAATGAGTCTACCTATTCTAGGACTTGTCCTCTTAGTCGGATAGTGTGGTGCTTCGGATGTCGAGAGATCACCATAGACTTTATCTTTAGTTGCTGATCACCATATTTCTAGCATTCATTTCTTCATCCCAGATCTTTAGGTTGTACTACAAGTTTCTTGCGTTCTTGGCTAATAGTGTCACATCGTCGGCAAAGGATTACAATGGGTTTCATTCTTCAGTTCACACAGTAAAGCGCCTGACGCTATCTTTACAGCTCTTGATGATGTCGTTCATGAGTATGATGAAGAGGTAAGGGGACAATATCTTCCTGCCTCACACCGGTCCTCGAATTAAATTCAGATAAGGTTGCTAGAGTTGTTCGCACCTGGTTTTGCAGTCAGTTAAAAGTTCTTGATGGCACTGACAAGACTGCTCTCCATTTTGCGTTTTTGCAATGCTTCCATATTTCTCTCCATGGGACTCTATGGAAGACCTTTTCCAGTCTCTCCGTCGTGTTCGAGAACCTTCTCACTGATTTACCTCATTGCAAAGATTAGGTCTTAGTGCTGCATTCACTTTTAAACGCGCATTCTACTTCTTACAATTGGAGGTCTACCTGTGTTCTAAGACGCATCTCCAGAATTCGCGAGAAAATTTTCCATGGCACACTGAGCAGCGATATTCAGAATACTCCAGTTGCAGAACTAGAAGCTCCAGTTGCAGAACTCGCAGCTCCCCATCTGCGCGCATGGATTTTACCATTTCCGGTGAGATCACATCGTGTCCGACAGCTTTTTCGAGCTTACTCTTCTTAATAGCAATGCCCATTTCTTCAGCTGTTATGCCTGGACCGTCATCATTCAGCTTTTCCAGGTCCTGATTGTCATTGCTGACATTGTTTTGCTCTTGTCCACATTCTAGAAGTTCCTGGACATATTGTAGCCATCTCTCCATAACTTTCACTTCGTCTGTAAGCAGGTTTTCATATTTACCCTTAACGAACTTCAAGTGACAATCTTTCCCTTACCGCATGTTCTTTAGAATCTTGTACAAGAGCTTTGGTTTCCCCAGACTGTTCATATGTCAATCAAATAAAGTTAAGGTCTCTGATTATTCATCCTGATAACTTCACTCTCTGATAATGTAGAGTCTATTGTTTTTGATATCTAATAGGATCGTACATGTCTTTACTTTACTGTCATTTCTAATTGGAAAAATTAGGTAATAACTTTGTATATATGAAAACATTATGTATATAAGAAAACCAAATTTCAAATTTTATTGAAACAGAAATATATGCGTTATTTTATTATGAAATTATAAAGTTAATATTTTATAATTACTTTAGCGATTGTAGGTGATAGGAATGTATTAAAGCATTTTATTTAATAACTTCGTCCATCATAAAATATTTTTTATGTGATTTTAAATGTACTCTTTAATATTTTTAAGCAGTGACTGCAATATTTACACAACATATATCTATTAAGCCATATAACAATGTGTGATAAAATTTAATCGAACAAAATTTTATATAATAATGAGTGAAATAAGAAAACCTTCCGTACATCATCTCGCACTATTTATTGATAATAGAAAAGAAATTAACAAACACTAAATAAAATAAAGGTGCTTTAGTTGATTTTTTTAAGTTCAAAAGTATTTTTACCACACATTTGTTCTAAAACTTTATATTTTTAGGTATGAAACACGTTTAGCAAGTTTTGATTATATATTTTAAGTTTTAAATATTTTATATAATAGTTTTTTATACTTAGAGAATAGTACTATAGTTTAAAATTTTTCCCAAATTACATTTAAGTACCATTGATTATCATAAAGTATTATACATGTAATATTTAAAGGTAGCACATAACAAGTGAATAGTAGTAGCTCCATGTATTTCATCATTTTGAAATGAGGGAGTTCCGTTTATTTGTTACTTCTTCAGGTTATTTTTTTTAAAATAAATATCTGTTCCGAACTTCTGGGCTTCATCGTATTCATCATCGGTGAATATGACATTTTTGAGGCGTTTCACTTTCTGCATGCCTCACTTTTTTAAATCTCTTAATGCTGTGGCAAGATATTAAACAGGAATGGAGACTTCTTTTAGTGCGTTAAATGAAACAGTGAAATTCACAGTTTGGTCTCTCTGAATAGGTATTTGACGTACTCTCGCCATTCCTCTATTTCTTCCGTTGCTCTTATTAGGTCACTCGGGTCGTCGACTAAGTTTGCGCTCGTAAATAAATGCTTTAAGGCGTAAAGCGTTTTCAATTCTTCAAATTATTGATACTTCTCGTCTAGTTACTTGTGTGTCGCCCAACCCCTCTTAATTTCTTCTCAACTTCTATGTAAATTCATTCACTTCTCAACCATCATACTTCCTCTCAAATATTTCTTTTGTTGTGAAAGTATATTGCTTGTACAGCTCTTGCCTCTCCATGCCTCTTCTCCAATTTCGTGCCAATATGTTCTTTCACTCGACTTTTCGTGTCCTTTCAAGTTCTTTGCGTTATTTCATTTGCTTAAGTTCCAATTTGAATCGTACCATTAGTGGATTCCGATTGAGACTAGCATCCGCCTGTGAATAGATTTCATAAACAGTCGTTTTGGAACATACTTGCGAATAGGTGGAGAATATAGAGATTATCTACTTAAATGGACAAAAGTTACACTTTTGTAACAAGTCAAATTTACTTAACATGGACGACAGAGAAGGAAATTGAAGAGATAAGTTAGTTTGTTGTGTTATACTAATATGAAACATGAAATCTCAACAATTCAAGAATAATCTGGCACTAAAAATACACTTCTAGCGATGTTCAAGAAAGCATCTAATTTACACTCGTTAATTCGAAACGCGCTTTGCTTAATATGTAAAATTTGGTAAAATTTTAAACTTTTCACTGTTTTTATATACTTTTACATGTTAACAAAAAGTGTATTATACAAATTATTATAAAATAAATGCAAAGATAGCTTTAAGATTATAATCAGAGTTCGGAAGAAAAGAAAATATTTTCTTCGAGTTAGATAACATCAGTTGGCATGTTCCTATTATGATCAGATGTCCATCTATCAACAAAGATCGGTAATAGACTGACCAGGCAGGAAGCCATGTTAAACATCCGGCAGGGCTTCGTGTAGATAATCAGTTAGCAAACTTTTTACCAAAAGTTTGCATACTACCGATGTCGGCGAGATTGGTAAGTAGTTTGCTGGATTTAATCTTATCTCCTTTTTGAACATGGGCACGATTGTGGCAGATTTCTATTCAGTCGGTAACTCACCAGATTCTAAAGGTTGTTGCATTATTACATATAATGGGTTTATTAGACTGAAGCAGGTTTTTAAGATGATAGGGAAGGGTATATTGTCTGGACTTAAAAATATTACTATCGTGAAGTAGATTAAAAAACTACCCAAGTTTGATACATTTATTTACTATTTCCGAACTTTGATTATGCCACATAGTACCTTATATGTAACGAAATCTTTCATGTATAAAAAATACAATTGTTTGGAATTTAGGATTAGTGAAGTGTAATTAACTTTCACTTATCTCATAGTAGTAATTTTTATGTTGAGGATCGTGTTTATAATCTTTACTTTTAAATTCATTTTATAGTGAAAAATGTTATATTATCATAACATGAGATAATATTAATTTCGTTCAAGAGGAATTTAAAAGACAACAACAATACCCATATCCACAGTTGATATTTTAGTAATTGTTTCAAGTAAATTAGAATAGCACCACCAAGTCCAAGACAAAGAATTGGCAATACTAAAAATTTACTCAATTCAATGAAAAATACATTGTAACTTATTACTTTAGCGTTATCTTGAAGAGATTTATATGAAGAATTAGCAAGTAAATTTAAAGAAATGCTGCATAAGTAATAAGCAGAAATATCCGTTCTTCGTCCAAAAAAAAAAGAACACTAGAAACAGTTTTGAGTTCAAGCTTCAAATTTGAATAAAAATTTCATAATTATATAGTGAATATACATTACTTTTAGGCATAGAAACCATTTTCTGCTAAATAAAAAACTGGGAACATCAAAAAATTACTAGCAAAACTCAATGTTTAATGCAAGTAGGGCCTTAAGCCATACTACAGAGGAAATGGAAATATAGAAGGGCATAACACAATGTGTTATGATGTCATCGTTGATATTTAATCTATATTCGGAGAAAGTACTCTGACTTGAGTTAGAATTCCTCCCCCCGCTCCTAGACAACGAAGCGAATATTTTCGTTATGCCCGAAACGGAAACGTACGCTACGAGAGCATATTAATGCGTGAGCGACTTATAAACGTATAAATACAGATATGGTATTCAATTTTTATTTAAATAATATATAAACCAAGGTATAACTATTCTTTTCTAATTTCTGTTTCTATCAAACTGATCATGTTTCATGCTGCTTCTTTGCAACATTTCTAAAAATTTACTTTCACTGTACCAACATTTGTGAAATATGTACACCGGCCGTACTGTACCATGGCCGGTGGGAGAGATCTTTGATGCGCTAAATACGGTTTAGTGTAAGGCAGAGAAAGAATTCGGAAAAAAGAAATGCAAATGTTTTCTTATATTCTTGCATTGGGAACACCAAAAGCCGTACTAATAGTCATAGTAGCTAAGAATGGCTAAGAATTTATTATGATTCTTGAAGAGGCGTATCACCAACGTTGATACAATATGGGAGCTGTAACTGTATGTAACTGTCTAATCATTTTGTATTCTAAACTAGAATCTCATGCTAATGTAGAATCTCCAAAACACTCAAAGAAACTAACATTTTAGGTTTATAAATATTATAAACACATGTAAATGTTTCCGTCCTATATAAACATTTTATATTTTATAATTGCTGTTTTATTTAAGAATTTCTCATGAGTATCTAGAAGTTTCATGACTTTAATTAGTGATTTCTATGAAAGTTAGAAAGTTAGTAGGTATACAATCATGACGATCGACTAAATCAACCCCCCCTCCCCTCCCCGCACAAATTGCAGAACACAATACAGTTTATATTACTGCGGCCAACACATTATATAAGTTATTAGGATGCATATGAATGATAACGCTTGCAGCCCAACACTGGTTGTCGGGCTGATTTTCGCTTAATGTGTGTATGTAGATAGCGTACCATATATCAGATGCATATCGATGGAAACATCTGATATTTTCGAAACTAATTAATTTTAATAGAGGTATCTCATATGTATAACGACAGAGCGTGCAGTGAAAACTCGCAAAACAAAGTTGTGGTTATTTTAATTGTGACATCTCGTATCTGAGTTAGTCGACTACGTAATGCTTGACGGGGCTGTGTCATCTGTTGATCGTTCTTCTATTAATTACGAATAATTTTATTTATCTGTAAAATTGTTTTGGTTAAAAGTTGACACTGGTTCATAGAACAAAATAAATAGCTGAGATTTTGCGACTTGTAACTATGGTTAGAACTCGCTATTGGAACTTTCTTAAGAGTAATTAGGTACATTATTTGTTTGTAATCGACCATAAGTTATCTTGAAATCAGTTTTATGTACAGGTTAAATTTTAATAGTAATATTGTAAAATTGCTGAAAAAAAACCGTAAAAATGTTACAGCAGATACAAGTTAGTACTATTAGACCGCAGTCAATTGATTAATTTGATGTATTTGAAAATCATTCGATGGCAAATACAAACTACAGAAATAATAAAATTTTGAATAATATGAAGTTAGTTTAATTATTAAAATATTGAAACAATTTATATCAGTTGTAATAGAAAACAATGGGTACCTATACTGATGTAGGTGAAGCAGACCATACACATGGTTTGATTAGACATAATTACTTTTAATCCATTTTATTTTCTACTTTTTTAGGAAAAGTAACCACTTTTTGGAACAAGAGGAAAGCTAATAAACAACTTCTATCAGCTGAAGAGATTTTACATTCTGATGGTAAAGTTCTTTATAAGATGCCTATGGAAAAAAAAATGCAGCCGGGAAATTCGAATACATCAATAAAAACTATTTCATCAGCGCCTTATGTTTATACTACACCAGATGATTTGCCTCACTGCCAGGATCTGGATTTAGTTGAAAGTGCTTTGCAAAGCACCAAGAAAATTTTTGTTCTACGAATGCACCGGTATTAATTTCAGTGTCTTGTTTCTCTATCAACAGCTGATGACTCGTTTCTGTTCCAGAACGTGGGTTCAGTCGAAGATTCTTTTCAAAAGCAAGACGAAAATTTTATTCTTACAGATGCACCCGTGTCTTCTATTTCCGTACAAACAGATGAATCGTTCCTTTGTGAGGACGTCCCTTTAGTTAAAGATTCGTTGCAAAAGCGAAAAGAAAATTTTAATCCCATGGATACAGCAATATTTATTTCAGTGCCCGTTGTTTCAGATGATTCGTTTCTTCGACAGAATGTGCTTTCAGTTGAACATACTTTACCAAGACAACCAGAAATTGTTAATCTTACGGATTCACCAATATTAATTTCAGTAGTTGATAATTATTCTCCATCAAATAATTCAGCCTTTTGCCAATATATGGTTGGAAATAATGTGACCATTTTAAATAAAAATAACACATTTGGCTATCTGAAGGTGAAAATAATTTGGATATTGAACAAGAAAATGACCCAGATTGGCTAGCTGTAGCTGAAAATAATTTGCCTTTACAAAATGAAAATATAGCCATTGAAGAAAAGTGTAATGAAAAAATAAAAAAGGTAACCAAACGTAAAAAGGTTTTAGCCGAAATAAGTGAGAATTAAAGGCTTAGAGAACTACCGAAAAAGTACATGGGTTGGAACGAACGGAAAAGATATTCAAAGAGGGGAGAGAAAATTGGGACCATCATGCACATCAGTCCAGTGTAAAGAACGAAAAACTAGAGATTGCTCAAAAGTTACTGAAGAATTAAGAAAAGAGCTATTTGATGATTCATTTTAGTGTCGTTTGTTTCTCTACCAACAGCTGATGACTCGTTTCTATTCCAGGACGTGGAACAACATGACATGGGATCAGAGAAAGATCTATGTCTCTTCCTTAGTAACAAGAATCCCGTCAAAAAGAAACACGGCTGGGCTAAACTCTAGAAGACAAAATACATATATTAAAAGGAAAGAAAGGAGATAATCGGACAGAGGAAGCCTCTGAAAACAGTGGTATGTATAAAGCTAAAGTTATAAAAAATGAAAATAGGCGAAATTCGCGCACACTAGAAGATCAAAACAACGTAAGAAAAAAGTTTTTGTCAGAATTTTTAGATAGTTTGGCCAAATTACCACCCCCTTATTGTCGAGCATCTACAGCAAAGCTGTACTTAGAACCAACTCCTGGGCACAATATGACTGATGTATTCAAGGAATATTACAGGAAATTGAAAAGCAGTCCCGACTAACCATACTAATAGTAAACCAATGAGCAGATTTATTATGTTATGTTTGATTTCTTGGCAAAAGAGAAAAAATTGCTTTTCTTCCACCGAAAAAGGATATGTGCGACACGTGTCTAGGTTACAAAGAAAAAAAAAAACGTCGGGTAGGAGGAATATAACTTCCACATTGCTTTAAATGAAGCAGCCCGAACAGAAAAAGAAAAAGACAAGAAAGACGGGGAGAACAGTAGTGCGTTGTTATTACTAAAGACCTGCAAGCTGTAAAGGTTTGTCCTATGCTAATCGCATCGGCCTTATTTTATAAAATAAAGTTGTACACAATTTCAAACATTGTAAGTGTTTATGGTTTTCTGAAATGGACGCTGACCTTAGTGCTAATACTTTTGCAAGCTGCATAATAGAATATTTGTTTAACCATGTCAACTGTTCAGTTCGACTCATCATTTGGAGTGACGGTTGCGGTTACCAAAATCGTAATTCCGTTTTATCGAATGCTTTGCTAAGTTTCAGTGCTCAAAAAAATGTGATCATTCTACAAAAAATTTTACAGAAAGGTCACCCAAATGGAGGTCGATTCTGCTCATGTTGCAATTGAACGTGAAATTAAGGGGATGCCAATTTATCTATCTAGTGATTATCTGAAGTGCACAGTGTCTGCAATGAAATCTCTATATGAAATTAGAAGTGTAATATATGATTTCATAAAAGACTACTCACTCCAATTGTTTATAAATCTATTAAGGCCGTTAAAGCGGTAGACGAAAAATTAAATAATATTAAAGTTATAAAGTATACACCGTGCGGACAAATGCAAGTAAAAACAGATTTCAATGGAGAGTTCGTAAAATGACCAAAACCGCGGAATTATAAAAGTATTCCCCGTCTAAACCAATTTCCTCAGGCTCACAACGCTCCACTAAAAATTAGCAATCAAAAATGGAATCATCTGCAAGAACTAAAAAGTGTAATTTCGAAAGACTGTCATCATATCTACGATAGTCTTCTTATGAAGAAGAGAAAAGAAAATATACAAGTGACAAATGAAAATCTAATAAAAAAGAAGTCAAAAAAGCAATTGTATCCAGTTTGTGAAATTAATTTTTTGGTATCTCTTAGACGTGCTCTTTTTGTCCTTTTAAAGAATCATCAATGAAACCACACTTTTATGTTGAAATTTTAATTAATGCACTTTTTTTATCAAAAATAAATTATTAATAATTAATTTATTTTTCTTTACTATTTTGGTGCCTCAATGCTTGATCTTTTCATATTATAAGATGTTTTACCGTTTATAACCTATTATTCGATTAAATTGTATTAATAAAAGTACTTTTCAATAAAGATGATTTTTTTTACCAATTGTATAACTACGTGAAGATCATATTTTTAAGTAACTGTTTTGAAATGATTCAGAGAGTTTCAGTCTTTAAGAACTTTCGCGTATTACGAATCTGAGTTTAACAGAGATATTCAAGAACCTTAAAGACCAGAAACTCTCGGAATACAGAGTAAATGTCTCAAAAGTAAAAAATGAAGTGTTTACACGTATCTTCATTCGTTTTTTAAGAACATTTTTTACTAAAACTTAATGTACTTGTGTATAAGCATCTAGTGGACGCACATAACGACAAAAAGCTGAAACGAATAATTTTACAATCAGTTTTTGTCTCACCTGAAAAGTTCATTAAAATCAAATACTAGAAAACATCTTAGCCATCGATATGTAGACGTATCTGAGGACTACCGCAGTGTCTTCAAAAGAAAATGGCGGAATTAGTAACAACTGATGGAGTTAACATCTGAAGAAGAATCAAATCAGAAACGAGCGCATCAAGATTGTTTTCAACTTTTATACAGAGAACCAATTGAGATCGCTAGTATGGAAATCAAGATGAATGGTACAATAATGGTGAATACACCGATTATACAGAATAGATGGTCTTCCAGGTATACAGACAGATATTTCCCGCATTGTTGAACACAGCCACCCCAATCACCTTCTAGTGAAAGGCAGCAAAACGAAACTCGTAGTTTTCTCCAAGTAATCGAAACCAGTTATTTTGAGCGTCAATTATAAGTGGAACTATTTTCAGTATCAGGAATCTATAGTCAATAAAGTGATTTGATAATTCACTAGATGACACTAGAATTCAGTTTCACATTCTAGAAAGAATGATAAAAATTAGATTCTTCCTATTTATACCTCTGTGTAGATACATTCTATCTCATTCTGTCTAAGATTCATACTTTTCACAGCTAATTGGTATTTTAAAAAGCTTTATTTGTATTCAGAAAGAACCCGTGTTTTTTGAAATAATCTTTACAAAGTTTTATATTTGTATATAAAAGTTTTATAGGGGCAACATCAGATATGATTTTAATATTCCTATTAATAGTTTAAAGTGAATAAAACAAACATTCATACTAGATGTAGATCCATAGATCTATCTACTAGATGGAGATTCATTTATTCTATTAGATGTAGATTCATACAGCTATTTGGTATTTTAAAATGCTTTATTTGTATTGAAGTCTTTTCTGAAATAATTTATAAAAATTATAATATATTTATATAAAACTTTTATGGGGGCAACATCAGATTGTGATTTTTTAATATTTGTATTTAAGAGTTCAAAATGAATTAAATAAACATTTATATTTAGAAATAAAATTATAATATAGGATTAGTTCCTTACCTCTTAAGCGCTGCCGTAGAGGATTGCAATTTCTCAATACAGCGTAGTATTTATATATTCTCAGACCTATTCAGCAGTTTATAACTATCACACATTTATCACAAAAAACCGGAAGAAATTTTTACACTTCGCGATAATCTTTACATACAGTTTTGAATATAGTTCGTTTTTTTTTTTAAAGTAGTGTCTGAGATTTATTGAAAGTGTGATGAAAATCTATGATAGAATCATCAGAATCACTGAACACAATATTTACTGTTAATTAAATGATCATTTTGGTGCGAGCAAAAAATCTGCCGATTTTGGGTACATAAAGAAATTCCGCTTATGATTTCACTTTTCGTTTTAATTGGGATTACTCATTCGGGTTAAACTCCCAGTCAAATGATATTAATTTCAAATTTGGACATAGAATTAATTTTTATATTTTCACATTCGGGATTTCAGAAATTTTATATGATTTGTAATATGACATAAACTTCAAAACTAATGTTCAAAATGATTCAAGCCATTTTGTTTATTAGGGTTTTTCATTTGTCCCTACGTCACACGCAAACACTAAAATATTACTGACGCTGATTAATTTCTTACTGCATGTTCAAAATAATCATATCTTTGAAAGTTTTTAGTTTATTGTGCGATTTATATAAAACTAAACTATAATAATTGCTAAATAAAATCTAAAACTACTTACAACAAACGACCATTTCTCTAAACTTTCACTAAAAATCTTCCAATCACAAACAATATATCACAATACTTTTGAATTTTTCCAATAATAATTCACTTTCCGGCAATACAAAATTTACATGCCAAGCAACTTAAATTGTACCATTAAACTGATTTAAAATAAACAGTTGTCTTCGCTTGTTTTCTTGACACTTCATAGGTAACTTTGTTATATTCAAAATTTGCACGAGTTGGCAACACCGTTTCAATTATAAGAATTTTGACTGATTTTGACGTGGAAAGTATTAAATGATTTTTAGAATTGTGATATATTCGAAATTACATAATTTAAATATAATAATCCCTGGTAAATTATTATCCAGAGAATGATAAAAATGATTATATAGAATGGTAAAAATGTTTTGAAGAAAGTCATGTTGAAGTGTTTAACAAAACTAATTACTTATACTATCAAAATGATTTAACAAATTGACGTAAGTACTTTAAAATTTGATTAATGGTAAATTTGTCTTTTTAAAATATTGGATTTATAGACATTATGAGATATTAAATTTTTTTTCGAAAATAGCTCTTAGTATACAAATTCAAACTTCTTTTTTTGCAACGCAGCGACTCAGAGTCGCTTGACTTACAGCCATATAAAAATTACTTTCCGTGTCAAGTTGGTAACTTCCTGAAGCAAAGAAACGAAGAGCAATAAAGACCTGTGTAACATTGAAGAATAATATTAGAAATTATGCAAAAATCGTGAATATATTCAATAATCACCTACCTACCTACGTTTCTAAAGTAACATCAGATGCTCTTGTTGGGTGTATTCAAAACGATTCTAACATATTTTCTACATATCTACAAAGGCCTTTACTAATTCTATACATTTTTACAAACAATTTGTCTTAAAAAGGAGAGGAATCTGTAGAAATGCGAAGCTGCCATCTAGGGACTCCCGCGCGTATTTCAGCTTGTTCTTAAGCGGCTAACATATTTAGATGAGCCGTATCTTCTAAATTACATTTTGATATAAAATTTAAATTGAATCATTTATTAGCTTATTTAAGATCAGTTAATATTAAATTCAATTTCGCTGAGCTAAAAAAAAAGTCTATAATCATCTAAAACTCATTCGACATTTCGATTGGTCAAGTACCATTAGATACATGTCGAATGCTAGGCATTAGATAATTTTTGCATATTGATTTTAACATGAAAATTGAATTTCGAGAATACCCATTCTACAATAGTATGCGAAATGACGTTATTACCGTATGCGACTAAAATCGAGAATACAGCTCCAGTTACTAAATAACGGGCCGTCTTAAAATTGTTTACAATTTATTTGGCAGTTACAATTATTTATTAAATAAACTATGAAAAAACATTATTTATTACAGTTTAATGTTTTATAAAAAATATTTGTACATTACAGATATGATATCAAATGAAAATCATCGGTAGTTGGACATCAGGTTTTATTGAAAAAACAAATCAGCAAACGTTTCGAGCCTTCA